>JAVYIG010003760.1:0-85000 GCA_035222895.1 Strongylocentrotus droebachiensis | reverse complement strand
ATATGAAAGATAATTGAAATTAAAAGTTTATTTGAAAATTTGAACTATGAATCGTGTCGACTTTTTTTTTTTTTTTTAAAGTAATAGATTAATGAATGAATGAGATAAATTTGTTAAAGCGCCTTGAGCAGTCTTTTAAAATGGATATGTGCGCTTTATAAGTTGACATTATTATTATATTATTAAATGACATCCTATTTGATCTCCCTTTCAGCCCTGTACAACAGTGCTCATCTGGCGACCATCCAATCAAGTACAGATTGCTGTTGCAAGGCAAGATTTGACACCATCTATTGTCCTGATGAACTAGCAAGGAAAGGAGTTCAGGTACGTTTCTCCTGCTCTTCAATAGCTCCTCTATTATTCTGAGATATCAAACTATTAACTGAGATTTAAGCGACTTGGACATGAAGCAGATTGCTATTTGTAAGGCAAGATTTGATACCATCTGCTGTCCTTATGAAATAGCCATAATAGATGTTCAGGTATGTTCCCCCACTCTTCAATTTGTTTTGATAATAATGATAATAATAATAACAATAATCATAATACTCATAATCTGTAGTTGACTCTAAGTAAAGTTGAAGGTTCCTTGAGTAAATCAGATTTTTTGTCAAGAAAATTTTGAAATGATATGTTTGTTTGTATTCTTAGCTGTAGAAGTTCCTGTTGCTCTTTATAATGGAACATTTTGATTGTTTATTTGCTTCTGTAGATACCTCAACAGGACTACACTGCAGCCATCTCCGCCATCCTCGACGCTCCCAAGATGAGGTGGTACACCCTGTGGTACAACCGTCTCTTTAGCTCCCTCGTCTGTGCCATCATCACCGCTCTCATCATTGTGGGCGTCGTCGGTAACCTTAGTAACTTCCATAACAAGGAGTCCGGTGGTCTCCATGTGGGGATCTCCCTCCTCATCGCCTTTGTCTTGTCCGCCGTTGTGGTCGGTCTCCTGCATCTTATCGTCTTCTATGAGAAGAGAAAGGTGGGTCTTCATTAGCCCCTTCTGTGTCACTATGGACCGAATTCAGAAAGGGGGTTTGAATTTAACCCATGTTTTAAACCCTCATTTACATAACCGTTTTAATTAGCGCAAATTAAGCTTACCTTGCCTTGCGTGCATCTAATATTGGACCTCTGAATGTGTCACACTTATTTTGCTCTTATTTTAGACCATGGGTTATGTAAATGAAGATTTAAACCATGGGTTAAATTTAAACCTCCTCGGCTAATAAGTTTGATAATGATAATAATAATGATAATAATAATAATAATAATAATAGTATTGATGATGATGATGATGATGATGATGACGATGACGTTAATCATAATGGATCATAATAATGATAAGAAGAACAATAGGTCCATTTATATTGTGCAGCTACTACATGTATGTTCAATTTCATACTCTTCTGGGCTTGAATGAACGAAGAAATTAACAAATTGATGAATGAATGAATGAATGAATTCTCAAGAGTAGAACTGTGACTATTTCATTCTTTCTTTCATCGTCTGATGAGGCACTAAAACATCTTCTGTGGGACTGACCTTGATATGTAGTTTCTTCGTAATTTACATTTAATTTTGTGAAAAAATTCAAAATTATTTTTAGTGTTAGAACTTTTGTGTATGATGTCAGAATATTTATTTATCACCATATGGAATTCAAATTTGAGCTGATAACTTGTGCACACAGTGTGTGCGGGCAAGCACTGAATCCAATGACCGGGGTAATATCTATAAAGCGCTTAGAGACATTGTAGTAAGCGCTATATAAAAGCGGAATATTATTATTAATATTATTATTTTCTTTTGTTTCTTATCTTTTCTTCTCAGTTGAATGGTTTAATAGAGGCAAACCTGTCCCGTGCTAACATGATTTTCAGTAAGCACAACATCCTGGTTGGGATGACCGATAGATTCAACTGGTGCTGGAATAGAGCTGTGGTATCCTTTCAAATGAAGAGCAGCAGAAGCAAATGAAGCAAAAGTTATGAGGGAGGGGTGATTAATGTAGCTCTGAAAAGCTTTAAATTCCCACTGCACTATTTATAGCTACTTGCGCTCTCTATATAGCAAACAATGCCTACACGGTGCCGGTTGGTCCCCCATGATCCCCTTTTTCTTATGTTAATTGAGAGCTGATTTGATGAGATGAGCAAGGGGGTCTAATCCCCCTGGCCAAACTAGTACAGACAGGCTTAAAATAGCTCTGCAAAACTAAAAAAGATATTCAAGATTGTCCACATTAAAAAAACGCAGAAATTTGACCCCCACACGATAGAGATAACAATAAATAACATAAGAATACATGAATGTTTTTCTTCATTAGTATTGATGGATTCTCTGTTAATTGTGATACCTATTTTGCCTTAACCTGCACAATATCAGCTCCACTTCATATACTTTGACTTGACAGACTGTAGGGTGAGTGTACTTTTTATTCTGTCTTTAGTTTTTTAAAGAATCATAGACTTCTTCATAATTTTGCTCTAAGACCATGCGATTCATATTTTATTAGGATATATGTTTAAAATTTACTGAGAAGAAAAATGCAATGAGCAACATTGGAAATTGTTATGTGAAATATTTTTTGACTGAACTTTTTTTTTTACCGTTTTTTTAGAGAGAAAAACTGAGAAATATCAGTCTAAAGAGGGAGTAAAAAATAAAAAGGGGGGGGGGGGGAAAGAAGAAGATTTCTGACCGTCCGACCGACCCATGTTTTGGCACCTAAAGGGCAATACAATATTTTTTGTTAAGGCCTTGTATAATGTGTGTGCAGGAGGTTATAAAGAGAAATGGAAAGCCGAGTCTATACCTCAAAACACACAAAAGAGTTTGTAGAAGTCACCATATTTCGTGGTCAGCTGGTCTGTCCATTACTGATATTTAAAAAAAGGACCATATACTTTGTCCGATGTCTTTGACTGTTATTAAAGGGGTTATTACACTAGTGGAGTGTGGAGCAACAGGGTATGAAATGCTGAAAACTATGGCTCAAGACAGAGGAACTTGGAGAGACACTTGATATAACATTTTGATTGGGTCACTGAACCTGTCATAAACTGACAGATCACTATTGATGATTACACTAGATATATTCTAGTTCTTTAAATTTAATCTGAAAAATGTATCATTGATTTTTCTTGTTTGATAATGGCAGAAAGAGATGATACAGTTCTTGAGTGACAATCGCGTCAGAGGTGATGGAGATATGGGTTTAAATCAGGTATGTATGAAAGAAGTCTTTGATTGGGTACATGTTTGTGGTGGTGATGATGGTGTTGATGATGGTGGTGGTGGTGTCGGTGGTGGTGGTGACGGTGGTGGTGATGACGGTGGTGGAGGTGGTGATGGTGGTGATGGTGATGTTGGTGGTTGTGATGATGGTGATGTTGATGGTGGTGGTGATGTTGATGGTGGTGGTGATGATGATGGTGGTGATGTTGATGGTGGTGGTGATGATGGTGGTGGTGGTGGTGGTGGTGGTGGTGGTGGTGATGGTGATGGTGGTGGTGATGATGATGGTGGTGGTGGTGGTGGTGGTGGTGATGATGATAATGGTGGTGGTGGTGATGTTGATGGTGGTGGTGATGATGGTGGTGGTGGTGGTGGTGGTGATATTGATGGTGGTGGTGATGATGGTGGTGGTGGTGGTGGTGGTGGTGGTAATGCAGATGATGATGAAGAGGAGGAGGATGGTGGTGGTGATGATGGTGGTGGTAATGATGGTGGTGGTAATTATACTAATGATGATGATGAAGAGGAGGATGGTGGTGGTAATGATACTAATGATGATGAGGAGGAAAAGGGTGATGATGATGATGTTGATGGTGGTGGTGGTAATGATACTAATGATGATGAGGAGGAGGATGATGGTGATGATGACATTTATGGTGACGAATGATTATAATGATGTTGATGATGCTCCTTATGATGATAATGTTAATTATTTTCAACAATACCTTCCATTCTAGAACTCGTCAGTAAGCGTTGAAATGCTGCCCTCATCAGGGGGAGATGGAGATGATACAACCCGGCTCACCATAGATACCAGACTACGGACATTATCACCACAGACTCTCATCGCAGACACAGACCCAAGATCAATAGCGGTAGGTCTATGTTGGTTTCACATTGTTCTAGGATGATGTACTAATTATCTTTATTGATCGTGGTAGGATTACTAGGGGTAATACAAAATCATTAACTAAAGTTATCTTAAAGGTACTATGTCCCATTTGCCCGGGTCCTCCATTTAGGGTCCATTTGAAAGCACCCCCCTAAGTCCAGAGTGTATAGTCAATAAGGGCCAATTTTTTGTGTATAACGAGCCGGACTTCATTGTGTAAATAGTACCCCTTTACCAGAGATTTTGGGAACATGAACGCATTTCCTCTGCTCCCGGAGTGGGGGGGGGGGGGGGGGAACCCGTTTGTAGCAAACATCAAATTCTGTAGAACTTGCAGGAATTATGAATATGTCCTATCCAACCAAAAAATTACTTTTTTTTTTACGGGGGCTCTTTTCAGATTTTCCCTTAAAAAAAGAGCCCCCCTTAATTATTTTGCGGTGGCTATTTTGGAGCTCAGGGGGGCTTTTTTTTTAAAGGATGTATTTTTTTAAAACACCGTTTTAATTCCAAGCAAAGGCAAATATAGATACAATTGTAGCATAGATATGTCATGTAGAGTATTGCAGACATTCAGATACCCATGATTTATTCACTTTGTGTTAAACGTGTGGCTTTATGATTTACATATACATGTAACTAAAACTTGTCAAAAGGAGTGTTTTGTTTAACTGTTCGTTTTTCATATCCTAAGAAAATATTATCACTGACACGCAGGCTAGGAATTAATTTTTTTATGGGGGCTACTTTTCCCCATTGCCTAAAAAAACTAAGGGGCTACTTTCTTAAAGCCATATTGTAAGCTGTAACAATAAGTTGTGTTATTCCTTAGCCATCATAATACTAGCAACCAAATTGGTAGGTAATATGTTATTTAGTCTTTTTTTCTGTCCCAAATTTAATTGTTATCATGGACAATGCAATCCCATTAAAAAAAAAAGTAGACTAAACTCCCTTTAAAATTGTGTTATTTATAACCATTAAATGTGAGTAAATATTTTTACTGTTGTCCTACATACCGATGTATTTGTTATGCCGAAACATGCAAAATCATGGCCTTATTTTTTTTTTATAGACTCTAATTCTAAAGGCCAAGCCAAAGCTAGTTTCATTTCGTAGACAGAAATTGATGCCATCACTCATGACAATAGGGCCTGGCATCGATCGTATATAAATAATTTAATTTAATTAAACAGTTGTAAGAAAAATTCTGAGGAGTAGGAACATCCTTTATATATTTATTTACGGTTTTTTTATAACAAAATTCAATTTCTGTCTACGAAACTTGCTTTATACCGATTTTACAGGAAAAAATCCGGCATTGATTTTGCGAGTTTCGTTATAACAAATATATCAATATGTGGGACAACAGTAAAAAATATACTCGCATTTAATGGTTTTAACTTATAAATAACACAATTTAAGACGGAATAACAATTATTTTAATGGGATTGCATTGTCCATGATAAAAATTAGGGCCAGAAAAAAGACTAAATAAACATATTACGTACCAATTTGGTCGCTAGCAGTTCAGCTCTCGTCACTCGCAAATACTTATTTGCTTCATACTAGGAGCGTGCGGGCGCGCGTTGGAGCTGAGCTAGTACGTTTCTGTGTATTGTGAACATGTGCGAACTGCGTATGCATTCATGCTGTGCACAAAACTACTCTGTATTTCCATCAGGGCCGGTGGCCTGTCCGGCCGCCGGGAGCTTAGGCGCAGGCGGATACTGCTGTAGATCTAGCTACAGTAGGTATGACCGCCGATCCGCTGCAACTCACAAAACTTTTAAAATGTTGATGGAAGTTTCTAGTTTTGGAGTTGGTAGTTGGAACGGAGATTTCACTCAGACACATCAATAAATTGATTTATTAATTCCTAGGGAATATCAATTCATGGCGGGGGCGATTTTTCAAGATATATTGATTTTTTTTCGCCCTCGTCTTGATTTTTACCGTGGCGATTTCAGAGGTTTAGGGGGCGAATCGCCCGTCGCCACCGTGTATTTTTTTCGTTGGTCCTATCTGTGAAATTTAAACGTTAACAGTGTTCTTATATTTTCATATATGCAAGGAAACCTGTTTACTTTCTAGACTTCACTGTCAGACACTATTGAGTGACTGACTGACTTCCCTTTTTCTTTGGTAATAACATACAGAAAATGAGCTGAAAAGGATACATGAGCATTTGTCTACATCCATCACCCACTTCTTTTAATGGCCAAAATTAAACTGATTGAATCTTTGTGCAGCACAAAACTTACAACCATTTGGTACCAGGGTCTGAAAATCAGACTATTACTAAATGGATTGCAATTACTAATTGATATCTAGTAGTTCAATGACAAGCACGTTTATGAGCGTTTTTATTTGTCTGTTTTGTGTTCTTCTGCTAGTTTTTCTTCACATTGTTCGTACATGATTTACTATAAAATATTTCTTTCAATCTGTACCGTCTCTATACAGGAGGAAGCAGAACTGTACCTCATGCAGCACAGTGCACCGTATATCAACAAACTACTCAAAAAGCAATTGGTGGGCCCGTTGCGGAAGAGACATTGTAGAACCACAGTTTGCCTTTGTCAATTTACCCAGAAGACCGTCTTCTGTGCTCCCGTATAACACCAACTTGAAGTTGGCACAATCTCATTCAACGTGTGTGGCATCTGCATTTAATTTGAACCGACAGGTGCGATTGTTGGATACAATATTAAAGGTTATCATCGTCACCACCATCATCGTTTAGCGTCCGTTTTTCACGTGCCATGGGGTCGGACATTTCATTTCCCTTCTTGCATTTCTCCAATGAATAAAGTGCAAAAAAGGAGATGCGTGTGTTAAGTATCTGGGCACTGTGTGTGCGATCGATAAGGGTTTAGATTTTATATGAGATAAAAAGTATTGCAATGTGTTAATTGTGCCTTTTTTGTCAATAATAATTGAATTGGATTTTGCTACGATAACTCTGTTGCTCGATCATTTGTGAATATGTGAGCACGATATATAAATTTAGGAATGTGGTATGTATATGTACAGTACTCGGATATAACAGATGTAAAACTATTTCTTCTTGTGTTTATTCCATCGAATGGGAACTTTTGAAGTACTAAATGTAATCGTTGATGGGAATCTGTGTCTATTCTCTCTTTTATAATGCTTTTTCTATGGGATTTCCTTCTAGAAAATTGGTTACCATTTTGTTTTGTTTGTAGCATTTTTCAAATGCAGCGGTGGTTTATTTGTAAGGTGCTACCTATTAGCAATATACTGAATGGTCGTTTGCACTTTGGATCCAGAAGGACATTAAGTCATAACATTTTACACACAGTTAAAGGTAATACAAAGTTTTGGGAAATTTTGAAAATTGGGTGGATAATGATACTTTGATAATTTTGATATATTTGGATGCCCCTGTGGATGTATTATAAGCTCTAGAAAATTTAGCCCCTAAAACACTTCTGCTTTTGAGAAAAATTGAATATAAAAATTTACTGGTGCTCCCGGTAAATTTGATAAATTTCAAGTAGCGCCTACGGCCGTACAATAGTAGCTGCGACCATGGAAATCTCAGAATATGTAGTTGTGATATATAATTTCCAAACGGGAATAGCTAATCGGTTGATTTTAGTCAAGAAACATTGTTTTATAGCTTAATTAATATGTTGACCTTGAGAGGGAGCTATACAACATAAAGAGTTTATCATTTACAATTTCATAACTTTAGACTCGATTTCAGCCGCGACAACGATCACTGAATATTGTAGGATCGCATATGCTGCCAATATGTTCATTTAATAACCAAATTCATGACCCCATACCAAAACTTTGTATTACCTTTAAGACCCTTCTGGCTTTGAACAGACAATATCCGACCCAGTTAGATATTGGTCTGAAGCTCATTTCATTGGATAGGCATAGGATACAGTCAAACCTGTCTATCAAGGTCACCCAATGGATACAGAAAAAGTGGCCATTGTAGACAGGTGGTCTTTCTAGATAAGTTCTACCACACACATTTCTCTCTCATGGGAGACAAAATGCATAGCCGCTATAGACAGATGGCCTTTATAGAGAGGTGGCCACTAATACAGGTTTGACTGTTTTTACTTTACTAGCATGTGCATTTGCTTGAATATATGTTTATTACAATCCAATACATGACAAAAGCTTTATGAATATGACAGTTTACAACTAGTTTATACTAGGATGAGCAGGTATTATCAGTATTGCCAAAGTACTATACTCATGGTGGTATGTGTCTGCCATTTTGCTACATGCATAGAAAATTGTTGCTTCAAAGGGTAAAAAAAGAGAAAAGTTGCTCAGAGTGTTAATAAAGAATGGAAAAGATTCAGCATTCTATTCTACATGTGAATTATTGACCAGCCGTGGATTAAGAATATTGCATAACAACATTTAAAATTGTATCGGAGATAGTATATAGCAATGGGTTTGACAATAAATAATATTCTCCCATAACTCACAAAAATTGGCAATGAACTTTAAAAAGAACAATCAAATGGTACCTGACGAATATATGTGATAGAAAACGTAGCTCAGTAATAATTATAGACTGACCAAATAATTGTAAAAGAGATCGTAGCTGTGTGATAATTATTAACTGACCAAGAGAGAATGGATTGTTCATAGAATGTATGAGTCTGTAAGTGCACATTTTGGTTGGTACAAGCGAGGAGGGTTTTCTTGCAATATTCATAACTTTTGTAATATGGTATAACTTAAAGTTAAAAAGTTAATAAGTTAAAAAAAGTATATTGACTTGTTCTCAAAGCAATGTGGAGGACCACAGATTTAAAGATAAACTCCAGTACTGGTAAAAAAAAAGAAATTAATTCTCACAGAATCAAACGAAACTTACACTGAATGTTCAAGATTACAAATAAATGACATGTGCCAAACAATTTTGGAAGAAAATGTATACTGGCTGGGTAATGAGCATAGAAAGACAAGGAAACCAAGGTAGTACCATCCCCGACACCATGTGTGTTGTCCCATATATAGCTTTCTATGTGAGTGTTTGTTACTTTACCAAGACTCGGTCAAATTTATTATGATTTTGATGACTCCAGAACCTTGCAGTGCACACCAATACTTACATGCTCCATGATCAACTGTTTCTGATCCTTTCACACCTTTTCTTTCACAATGCAATCGCATTACCAGTACTAAAGTTTATCTTTAATGTGTTGCAAACAAAGTGTTGTAGAAAACTCTCACTAGCTTATTTTCTATGAAGAAAGAACAAATGGACAGATTATGATTGCAGACATTATCTCAGAAAGTACAGTTTACTTTAATATCATGATTTAGTATTGACTTCTTTAAACAAATATTTAGCCAAAGATATACAAGTATTAGTCTACATGTAGGCCTAGCTTCCACGTAGAATGAGTTTTCTCTCATTTTGAAGAAAATTTGATGAATTGTATTCTTCTAGACACTGGTATTTCTCATGTTATTTGCACATAGCTTGAGTATAATAATAATAATATTTACAGTGCTTATATAGCGCCTAACACTTACTTTATCAGAAGTCTCTAAGTGCTCTACAATAATGCAGCAGTATAGTATAGTCTGTCTCTGTCTTACTGGATTTAGAATATGTAAGACTGCATCCTCCACCTGTTTTTATCATCCATTGTTGAGATAAAAAAAAGGATAATCATAATATATATATTCTTATCAAAAATCTACTTGAAACCATGTTAATTTAGCATGGAAACATACAGTCTGTAACTTTGCAAATATATGTGACACGTGCCAACTGTATTCCAAAACAAATTGCATTTAATGTAAAGCTGTTTATTTGTGAATTTGTAAGTACTACATTTAAGCCAACATCAGATTAATGTTCAAGAATTATATATTTCTTGTGTGTGTTCTTAAGAACCTGTACTAAATGCAGTACTAAATTGACCTATTATTACTGAGCTGGAAAGCTATTACAAGTAACCCCCAGATAATATGATTACCTTCAAAGACCAAAGTGCCAAGAAATAACTTGGAGAGTATTTATTAAAGTTAATAAGCAGTTCATTATTACTTCACAGGAGGAACTTCACATTTTCATTTTAATCCAATTTAGAAAATGTTGAACCACTGTAAACCAAAATAGCGGTATTTTTTCTTGTTTTTAAAGACATAATTTGATAGATTTAGAGTTTCTTTCAATGTTATTATTAGCAAATGCTATTTAACAATGGGTATCTTCATATAAGTATTCTATCTGGATATTCATATAAGGTTATCAAGAAGTTAATGCCTTGGCTTTAAAAATATAGAAATATTTCCTGTTTTTTGGGTGGTTGGAAAATTGGATGAAGAAAAATAAAAGGCATTTAATTTATTATAACTGATCTTTGATTTGCGAGTAGAATGTAGGGCGAATGTCATGCCATGTGAATGAAATTAAAAAGGTTAATTTGTGTGTATTTTGTAATCAACATTTATAACTTAAGATGCCCCACCTGTGTTTGCTTTTTATGTAAATATAAGTTTGTGTTCCTTTTTTCAATATTTAATATTCATGCTGCTTGTTAGATAGATAGTGTTATCATAGTTGTGTATATATTTTGCTTCCTTTTTGTGAATTTAGTAATTATTAGTAATTTAGCAATAAATAATCAGATTTATTTGCATTTTCTGAAATTTAGTTATAGATTGCATAGCTTTGAATTGGTTTACAATATAACAAATGAGGACATTCATATATATATAAGCATTAAAAGTTCATACTTTTGCATATCGCCATATTGTAATGAAATTCTTTGATATATCATACTCTTAAGAGATGGATAATAACAATTCAATATATTGCAATAGACTATTTAGAAGGCATTGACTATAAATGGTGAGAATTTCATCTCGTAATTGTTTAAAGATAAACGTAAGATTTTTTAATATTTTTTGTGGGGGGGGGGGGGGGGGGAGTGATCAACCTATTGGCATAAATAACAGTCAATCATTTGATTCTACAATAACTATATTCTGTGGTGTATTGTTAAACTAAAAAATAAAAGTACTTAGAATATTTAAGTCTTATTTTTCTTAGTTCATGATTCCCATTGCCGAATCTTAAGATGCAAAAATGGGGGTGTTGTTTTTGTAGCCTACCCACTACTGTACTGGACTTTCTTTTTGAGAAGGGTCTAAGTGCTGAGATGCGGGCAAACGTAATCAAACTTGTAAAATTTGGAATGAAATATCTCACTATATCAATGCTAGATAATGCAGTAACAAAAAAAGCAAAATCAGTCATTGCATGTGCAGCAAATGTTGAAGACATTTTATAGAGAGTATTGGCATACTGAAATTCCAGTTCAAACGATTTTTGAAGCTGTTTTGGTTTTATTTTGACTTGTCTTGGTGATGCTGCATCACATGCCTCAAAAAGGCTATCAACATGCAGATCATCATCAAACTTATTTTCTTAAAATTTATGAAACATCTGTGTTAGTTTAGAGTGTAATTTGTTCAATTGGGGGAGGAAATGTCAAGTCATGTCTGTCGGATGGACACACATATTGATAACTATTGATTACCTAATCGAAAGGAAATGTTACATTCATTCATTGATACTTGACGCTGCCAACATTTTGTATAGTTTTTATTCTCAGGCGAACTTTTATACACTCCCACATTTCTAGCTTTTGTCTTCATGTATTTCTGTGAAACAACTCAACTTATCTAGTAACATTATAGTAACAGTTTTGTGTATTCCAGTTTTGATTGAATGCTGGTAATGCTTACCTGAATGTGATATGAGTTTTTAAGTCTAGACTTATTTTGTAATCAAAATCTTACGAGTGATGATCCAACTGTTTAAGGGAAAATTATAACAGTGCTGGATATTCTTCTCTGACAGATTTATGAGTATCTCATTCCCTCCAAAATGAAGCCATACTGGTACCAAAAAAAATACTCTGTTGAGACAAGTTATTGTGCAAAATTTTGCTCATTGATATTCTTTTGGCGACCTGAAAATATAATGTGATGTGTTTCAGAAGTAAACAAAAATGATAACAAACATTTGCAGCATAACAACAGAGGTGTTTGTACATAATTATGCAGAAAAAACAGAAAGAGGAAAAAAATAACACAAAGTTAGTTTGCTTCTTTAGTTTGCTTAGATAAGCCCCCCAACACATTCAATATTCATTGCTAGTTTTTGCCTTTATAAAGCTGTAGTTGGGGAAAACATAATGAAATATCATTTGGTAACCATAGAAATGCTAAAAACTTTCTGTACTATATGATACTGCCTTATATTTCATATAAAATTCGGAAATTTGTTTCTGCCTCCATGCTTTTTCTATGATTGGGGTTTTTGGATAACAATTTCGCCATGTAGTACTCATGCAATAAAGATTTATTTATCATCTTTACATGAACTTCATTGCCTATTGAGTGTGTGCTTTCTGTAACTGTTTTGAGTTGAAGTGAATGGAAAATTTCTGCTACTCTTAATTATTTACTAGCTGACATCAATGTAGGGTTATGTACCTAATGCTTTCAATAGCTTTTTTGACAAGTGGGTGGGAGAAGTCCAATGGGGTCAACTTTACCGTCTACATAATTGTTCCTGACAAATAAATAAATAAATAAATGAATAAAAAATAATGAAATAAAAACAAATATAAAAATAAGAAAGAAAGAAAGAAAAAATAACAATTATAATTATAATAATAATCATAAAGTTCTTAAATTTCTTGGGGTGCCTTTTCACTAAAACAAAATAATAACAAAACATACATTCTAAGCCACATCAAGAAGCAATCCAACTTCTTGCACTCATCATCATCATCATCGTAATCATCAAGTTTCAAGTCGGTTACAATCATCGGCGGTCATGGCCCTCCATTTATGTCTGTTGTCTGCTATTCTTAAAAAGCTGGTATTGCTAATATTATTTTCGGTTGCCCATTTGTTCAGGCTTTGCCAATGATTATTTAAGGCGTTACCTCCTCCTGCTAATCTCTCCATCAAACTTCTATGGTAATATAGTTTTTTGTAGATGTAGATTATTCTTTCAGTTTCTGTATAATTGTATCCTTTCTGTATATTTGACCGACACATTGCTTTTGCCTCTTTCTTATTTTGTTGACGAGTGACGGTTTTACTCTTTCTTTTCTAGACACTTCTTCATTTTTTTTCCCCTTTTCTGGTCATGATATATTTACAATCTTACAAAAGAACCTCAGACCGCTGGACATTCCAGAGAAAACGTGTATTCTATAACACAAGTTTTCAATGGAATGTCCAAGATAGTTAGACTTATGCAGGTTTCGAGAAACGGACCTCAGGTCGATCTCTGCAACCTCTAATCTTCTTTTAGGCTCTTTGTTTATTGTCCAACAATCACACCCATAGAGAAGAACTGATCATATACAGTGCGTCCCAGAAAAAACGAAACCGAGAAGTATCGATGTTCTATCATAACTTAATCACAACTATAATTAATGAATGATACATATTTGGAAAGATTAGAGTCTCCTCTTTCATTTGATGCTACTCAGATAATGCATATTTCACGCATGAGTGATTAAAAGTAATTTGAAGGAAGGAAACCAAAAAGACATTTGGCGGGCGGTATCTGAATTTCGAAGAAAAATTCACTTTTCTAGAAAGTTGAGTTTCTGCCCTTTCATATGACACCTCAATCAGGAAAAATGAGCGAGGAATGACAAAGCTCTGTTTGTTTAAAGTAGTGCTTGCATTTCCATAATTTTATTAAACGAATTCGTTATCACTGGCTGCCTTCCGTATCAATAAACGAAATTAACAAAAGATCTAACTCCGGTAGCCGTAGACGAGAGTCTTCATGCGTGGCTGATTGTCAACGAAACGGAGTTAAGTCTTTTGTCAAATCTGCTTTTTGCTACGGCAGGCACCCAGTGAAAACGAATTCGCTTGTTAAAAATATGAAAATGTAAGGGCTACTTTTAACAAACAGAACTTTGTTATTCCTGGCTCATTTTTCTTAATTGAGGTATCATATGAAAGAGCAGAAAATGAACTTTCTAGAGATATAAATTTTTCTTTGAAATTCAGATACCGCCTGCCAAATTACTTTTTGGTTTCCTTCCTTCAAATTGCTTTTAATCACTCATGCGTGAAATATGCACCACGTGAGTAGCATCAACTGAAAGAGGAGACTCTAAGCTTTCCAAATATGTATCATTCATTAATTATGGTTGTGATTAAGTTATGATAAAACATCGATACTTCTCGGTTTCGTTTTTTCTGGGACGCACTGTATACAGTGCGTCCCAGAAAAAAAAGAAACCGAGAATTAACGATGTTTTATAAGTTCATTTTCAGCCCTTTCATAGATGACACCTCAATCAGGAAAAAGTTCTGTTTGTTTAAAGTAATGCTTGCATTTCATAATTTTCATAATTTGATTAAACAAATTCGTTTTCACTGGCTGCCCGCCGTAACAACAAACAGAGTTGAAAAAAGACTTAACTCCGTTTCGTTGACGATCAGCCATGCATCAAGACTTTTTGCATGGCTGATCGTCAACGAAACGGAGTTAAGTCTTTCTCTTTGAAATTCATGATACCGCCGGCCGCCAAATGACTTTTTGGTTTCCTCTCTTCAAATTGTTTTTAATCTCGCATGCATGAAATATGCATCATATGAGTTGCATCAAATGAAAGAGGAGGATCTAAGCTTTAGAACTATGTGTCATTCATTAATTATAATTGTGATTAAGTTATGATAAAAACATCGATAATTCTCGGTTTCGTTTTTTCTGGGACGCACTGTAGGCCTATATAAGTTTCTTGCACTACCATGTGATTTTTTCCTTCTTCTTCTTCATTCTCCTTCTTCTCCTTCTTCCTCTTCTTCTTCTTTGTCATCATCATCATCATCTTAATTCTCGTTGATCTTCTCCTTTTCTCCTCCTATAGCTCCTGCTTTTTAAGTTCACCAAAGTAAAATGCAATATTCAAATATTTCTACTAAAATAAACTTGTATTTGTTTCTATGAATTCAATATTTTGAGGTACAAATACAGAGAGATTAATCGAGGCAGTAGGTCTACTAAATAATGGATTCGGAGCATGTAAAATATAGGCAATTCCGTCGGGGGGGGGGGGATGCTGATTTCTTGCCCGAATACCACCTTTTCATATGCATTCTCTGAATTACCTTTGGGGGGGGGTCGGTAATTGCCCTACAATAGTGATGAT
Organism: Strongylocentrotus droebachiensis; assembly: GCA_035222895.1. Lineage (NCBI taxonomy): Eukaryota > Metazoa > Echinodermata > Echinoidea > Camarodonta > Strongylocentrotidae > Strongylocentrotus > Strongylocentrotus droebachiensis. The sequence goes on along the minus strand of JAVYIG010003760.1, from coordinate 69,643 downwards.
TTCAACTGATTCGCGGTGTGGGGGGGGGGGGTGCATGCAACCCTCAGCAAGCCTGGCATCTAATGCCCGTGAGAGACTATACAATTGAGGCTTGTAGAGGAAAGGAGAATAGAGGGGTTGTTGTTGTTGGGTAATTGTCTAATGGCGTTCATTCAATATTGAATATATACGCCATAATTATATTTAATTTGATAAGGAAAATCAGTTATAAATAAGAAAACTGAGGATAAAGTGAGAATAGAGGGGAACGATCGAGAGAGCAGAGAGAGAGAGAGAAAGAAAGATTAGATGGCGGGGAGAGAGAAAGAGAAATAGAGAAAATTCGAAAAAGTTCAATCCTCTAAATATACTTTAATAAAGATTCACTAAAAGACACATTGCTAACATTTCTGTCTACTTTTCGTTTATCTCATTTCCACAAATTTCTTTCAAGTTTGTATAATTAAGCTTCTAAATGCTAAACTAGGCCGTCCCAGAAAAAAATTAGACGCATACCGGAAGTAGTGTTAGTTCACATCATTCATCATAGGTTTTCGCGGGAAACGTACGCAGGTTATGCAAAATCCACACACACATTGTACACAAACACATGAATTCGCATGTGGGGCAATGGGAATTGAATTGAATGGAGTCCAATTGAATTTTGGTACGCTTTTGTGAGAAGTGAATGTCGTCATGTCTAAGCTGTCAAATGACTAGGAATTGCTGTATTTACCTCCACAGTGCTCTGAACATTATAGCTATCATAATTACTAGAAGCGAGGACACATTGTGATAAAAAGTTGGTAAGTTAGCTAAATCGTGGTCACTCTTTTCAATGAATGACATGGGGAGTCCCACGTGTGTAATTTCATGTTGTTAAAACCATGTTTGACTTTGAGATTTGAACATTCTTCAATTTGGAAGATGTGCCATTTAATTTCTAGTTGATTGAAGTAACAACATCTGGACCATATTGTTACTAATGTAAAATGAATTTTACATCCAAGTTAGAGTCTATGAAATTGTTATTGTCATTCACATTTGATTTGTAATTTTTTAACTTTCAGCATTTCAAAAATTAAAGTTTTGAAATTTCGATCTAAAGAAGAGACTAGAGTACTAGACTACAGAAAAGTAGAAAGAGCATGAAAAGAAAAGTGGGGTAACTTATATTAGATCTAGATCTATATATAGCAGTAATCACGGAAGAATCCTGGATCGATGAACAGGCTTAGACCTACAACATCGTGTATTAAAGTAAAGTAAGTAGACCTAGGGGTCTAAGTATACTTTTTATTTTTAAAGAAAGTCTTACGAAGCAAAGGATCTCAGTCATGTCAGTGATGACAAAAAATGTACAGATTTTATCCTTATTTTCTAGATTAGGATGAAATGAAGCTTGATTTGAATTTGAAGTAGACCTCTAAACCAACTTCAGTTTTCTTAATTTAGATCCCTAACTTTAGAACTCTATATCTAGATTAGATCTAAATGACAGAATTCCATTTTGTCAGACTTTATAATTTATCATTTTAGTAAAATTGAACAACGCATTTGTTTATAAAAGTTAGAGAAAGAAAATTGTTAAAAACATGAAACTTTACTTTTCATTTTGGCCTATTTTGCAGGATATGGCATCATCAACTCAAGTCAGTTCAGATCTTGCAAGCTGCTCTTATCAGCTCTCTCCCAACAACAAACCTCCTAAGAGCACATCCAACCAATCAGAAGAGACCACAGATAGGCCCAAGCCTCAATCATCCCCCAAGAGACCAATCAGGGATGCCGTTGCTGCTGCGAAGCTCAACAGCGCTCTTCTCCCAGCCAAAGTGACAAGAATAGGTGCTTCACCGAAAAGGTTGAAAAAGGAAGGCTCATGGAGAGGGGACGAGAGTGCAACCAAGAAACAGAGTCCAACTAAGAGTGATCTAAGTGAGGACCAGGATCAGAGTCCTAATACCAGTTCCAGTGGAGAGACTTTCAAGGACGCGGAATACTCAGAAGGTCTAGATGTGCTTGCCCGTTGGAGTGATGGTCTCTTTTATCTTGGAACTGTAAAAGAGGTAATGTACCATAATAATAATGAAAATATTCATTTGTAAAGGGCAGTAACTGTGTGGATAAATTCTACTCCGCTGCAAGCGCTCTTAAATGCTGTGCTATACATACTTCATGAACAAATGAGTTTTCAGTCTTGATTAAAAAAATTCTAGTGATGGGGCTTTCCTTATTTCTAGTGGTAATCTATTCCATAATCTAGGGGCAGCACAAAAGTTGTCTGGTCTTCAAGGGTTACTTAAGTTTCCTTGGGTTTTCTTTATATAAGTTTCATTGTACTTGGAAGACGATACTGGGGGGTGTTTCACAAAGACTAAGATCGACTTTAAGTTGGACTTAACTATGACAGGCCATTCATGCCACCGGTTGCTCTCACCATTAAGATCTTTAGAGAATATTTGTCCTTCAATAATATATTATCAGAAAATGTAGATTTGTGACCATGATTTTTACGTCCTTTGAGAGACCAATGCCAGTAAACAGTGAGAGCAAACAATGGCATGAATGGCCTGCCATAGTTAAGTCCAACTTAAAGTTGATCTTGGTCTTTGTGAAACACCCCCCTGGTATGATCCAACGGTTCACTCACTCATCAACTGTTTCTTCCTCCACCACAGGTTGAACAGGAACACGAGCGCTGCATGGTGTCTTTTGAAGACGAATCTGAGTTCTGGGTGCTCTACAAAGATCTGCAGAAGGCCCACAATCAGAACGAAGACCAGGACATCACATGCTTTGTGTGCAATGATGGCATGTCGGATTTCCCCAACGAGATAGTCATCTGTGACAGATGTGGTCGAGGTAAGGTCCTACTTATTTAAACCCAATATGTTCCAAACAGAACCCTCAGATCTTCCAAACGTCTCTCCACACCATTCCACAAATAAATACTAAATTCTACAGGTCTCGCTTTTTTCAGGTCACATCAACTAAACTGGAATAAACTACCGGAAAATCTAAAAAACTGTGCTACTGTAGACAACTTTAAGGCGCGTCTTAAAACATTTCTTTTCAAAAATATTTTCCAATGTTAACGAGAGGAAGTATGTTGAGCATATCTCACTCTTATGTTTCTCTATCCACCTTTCCTTCTTACTCTTTCTAACAGCACATAGAGACAACGATATAATATAATTATTATTATTTAGGAATGATAGTGAAAAAAATGTAAGATTGTTCTCTTCGGTTTATTGAAGTTACTTTCAGGTCTACTGTCATGCAGATTCCTAAACTATTTGAGAGTATCGAATGATGATTTCTGTCTCTTAACTATATACTTTGTCATTGATATTATTGATGGGGTGATAAGTCTCCTTCATTTTTCACTGTAATTGAAAAAGAATATGATGTGGAGAAGTTTGAGAGAGTTTTTCTCATGTCTATTTTCATATTTTTTCTCTTTTTCTTTTTCTCTGAAGGGTACCATCAACAGTGTCATAGTCCATCTATAGAGGGCTCTATTCTGCAGAATGAAGACGAGCCATGGCACTGCAGACCGTGTGTTTTTGTCAACTCAGTCAAGGTAATTTTGAGTGTTTGAATAATAATGGCCCATTCCACAATACACCAGTTTACGGTTACAACAGTGCGCATGCGCAGACATGGGCGCCATTTTAATTTACGAGTAAACAAACCAAACGACCTCTAGAGGTCAGTGGTTTATGCGTAAATTAAGATTGCGCCCATGCAAATTATGATGCGAGCGCACAACGCAGCGCGCAGGCAGTGATGTCATTATAATTTGCATGGGCGCAATCTTAATTTACGCATTAACCACTGACCTTTAGAGGTCATTTGGTTTGTTTACTCGTAAATTAAAATAGCGCTCATAACCGTAAACTGGTGTATTGTTATTCTGGACAATTATGTTAATAATGATAGTGATACTCATTTTGTGCACAAATGTATGTATTTAAGTCTCTGGGCACTTTTGTTTAAAGAATCATCTTAATTTACATCAGTTGCTATTTTCAGCACTCAGTGAATGGAAAGGACTAGATTACCAAGGCACCATTGCGTAATACTTATAATTACACTTAGACGTTATGATAACTTTCATGGAAACGTTGATTTAATTGGCTGTTGAGTGATGTTGTCATGGTAGTTAATGTTGATGGCAAAGTTACCATCAGTTGTAAGTTTCATGCGATTGGGCTCTGGTACCTGTTTACCCTACCCAGATCAAGGAAAGACAGCCAATAAAACCTCTTGTCTATTTAAAAAGACATCCTAACAAGGCTGGGGCTTTTTACACAACCTCTCTAAAGCGAATTGAATCAATCAATCACACCGCTATGTTCCAAACATCAACTAATCATGATCTATATTTGGATAAGTTACGATAGAAATCTGTTGTCTATCCGGGAAAAGTTTAAGCAAAAGGTGTTTAACTACAACACTTACTGCAACATGGTGAACAGTATTCAGACATATCTTACATTGCAAACAGTTTAAAGCTATTCAAAGTATAAATAAACATATTCCCTGCTTCACACAACACATATAAAAATTGTTATCATACAAAATGTTATGTTGTATTCAAATAAATGTAATTACCAGCACCTTTTGGCAAATACAGTTGGTTTAATTGTGTTTCAACCTAATTTTAAATTTAGTCTAGCACATGTCTTGTATTACAGACTTGTAATATATTTATTTTATGAGGCCGAAAATGTATTAATGTTTTTTGTTTTGTTTTGTGCATTGCTTAGGTTGGAGGTGCTTTGAAGAAAGGACCAGCAGGTAAGAAATCCATGGAGTTTCACAAAGCCTTTTTTCAATGACAAATTACAAAAAATTATCATTGACAAATCTGCTGATAACCAATCAGAAGCAAGGATTTCAGTAGCTTATAACAAAAACTGTCATTTGTCACTGATGACAAGTTTTGTGAAATGCCCCCCCCCCCCCTGGGGTTTCCTTCTATCCATACCTGTGAGGCTCTCACTCATTAGCATCTACAGATTATATCGAGGGGTCAGTGACACAAGGAGGTAACTCCATTTTGAGAAAAAGTGGTTTATGAGCACTTGGGTCTTAAGGAGTTAAGTCTATGTTTCACTAGCCATTGACTTCAATGGGGGGTTGGGTGGAGTTAAGTCTTTGTGTTTCCTGGAAAGCCCACATTTTTCTGAACATTTCAATATCAAATAGGTACTCATTTTGGGCAAAATATGGAGTAACGTCTTTGTGTCACTGAATCCTCGAAATGCACCATAATGATTCACCTACTGGAAGAAGAAGCCATAGAATGCAGAAGTTGCGATTGTTGAATGGTTTCAGTCAAATTCACAAAATACCTAATAATAGTATGATTGCTGACTATAGAAGGAAAGTTTGGGAATCCTTACAAGATAGGGCACAGGTGATAGCATAAGACATGTACCGGTAGCTTTATTACTGTATACATCACAGAAAAACTGTGCATCTATTTATTCCTTCTTTCATCTATTTCTATAAATGTGATATATTTATTTCTTGAATATTATTGAAACACCAGTAGAAACCAAATTTCTAAGTAACTATCATGTTTGCAAAGACCAAATGAAATATCTTGTATCTGGGGATTGTTTGTCAAATGGCAAAAAAAATTGTAATTTTTTGTTGTTGAAATAAATAAATAAAAGGGTAAAGTAATAGATAAAGAAATGGAGGGTAAAAATAGGATTTGGGGTTATTTTCCTCATATCTGCATCATGTAGAACAAAATTAGACATAGTTGTAATCATAAAGAACCTTAGACCTGTAAGCTCCATTTCACTTTTGATATTCATGTTATATATCAATATTAGTGGCACAATGTGTAACTTATTCATCTTTTCTTATGCTGCCCTCACAGCAAAAGTGTTCCAAGAATTCAAGAAAACGCTTCCGTACAAAGTAAGTATTTTCAGTTAAATGACCATCACATCCCTTCATTTAATGCTAATTTGAATCTTGAATTATTAATATAAATTGTCCATACAATTAACTTTCATCCTAGAAACTGAAAAAGATACGATGTCTTTAGTACAATTTCTTATACCAATAGCTTGTATGTTTAATATACTATGTCCAATTTGTGATTTGTTTTCGTAACTTTATTTGAGTTCTAATTAATCTCAATTAACATAAGAAAAAGGGGATCATGCGGTCCTAGGGATACGGATTAGGCATTGTTTAGTATATAGAGGGCGCAGGTAGTGCAGACAGGCTTTAATGAAAGCTCATATTTTCCATTACATTTATCTAATTTTCTTGACAGATTGAGACTATTCATTGGGATGCTGGTCACAAGACTAACACAGAGCAGTATTATTGCTATTGTGGAGGGCCAGGAGAGTAAGTATTTCTTTTGATTTGATTTAGATATTTCAAAGATTCAGAATTGTTTCGGACTTACTAGGTTTTCTTTTCTATTATTTGATTGATAAATCATAAAGTGTAAAACACTGTCATTCAAGAAATCATCAACCACTATGTTAAAAGTAATACAAATTTGAGGGAATTGTTTTCTTCACATTTTTAGGGACATCTGGTAAATGCTTAGAAAGTTGTGAAGTTGTAACAGTTATAAGGTGTCAATATATAGGTTAAATATTAACTAAATGTATAAAAACAAAATTAATGATTTTATTTTTGTAATTTTATTTTTAGCTGGTATCTTAAGATGCTGCAATGTTGCCGTTGCAGACAATGGTTCCATGAAGGTAAATAAAATTCACTCAAAATAATAATCACATACATGGGGAATATCAAAGTTCTTTGACACATGCAAAAGTTATTTAACTGACATGATTCAGACACCTACCTACCTCAGACATGTACTAGCACCCTGAAGTTAGCTGCCAGTTTTGTGATAACCAGAAGATGCCATTTTGGTAATCGCCTTGTCACGTATGTCACACTAAAGACCCATGTATGCCAGGCATCTATTGGTGTCGAGTCCTGGTTTTGGTCTTGCAAATACTTTTTTAAGGAAAAAGAGGGATCAATACGTTGTTGATTGGGAGGCTATTAGAATTACTAATTAGAATCAGATGTGGGGTAATAGAGAAGCATAATTTAATTGGGTTTATTGGCACTTTTTTTTTTTCTTTCTTTTTGTTGTTGAGTAGTAGTGATAAGAAGTAGTGATAAGAAGTAGTGCTTAAAGGTAAAGACCAGTTTTGGAAACGCCCCCTCTCAAAAAATGAAATGGAAGGTCTTATTACCAATCATTTAAAAGAATATGTTTTGACTAATACGTGATGATACAAATTTTGCTGAGAAACCGCCTACTAATCGATATATTTGGTAAATTATTATATATATTTGGACCTGATAGATATCGCGCATGTGTAGAGTAGTCCCATATACATCTTTCTGTGTACAGTGCTTGTAACTCTACCAAGACTGGCCCAAATTTCTTATCATTTTGATGATTCCAGAACCTTGCAGTACACACCAATACAATACTTACATGCTAGATGATCAACCTTTTCTGATCGATTCCACGTTTCTTTCACAATGCAATCGCATGACCATAACTGGTCTTTATCTTTAATAGAAATTTAACTTTGTTATGCATTCAGAAGAAGAAAAATAAAATGGTCGTCTTGAATAAATTGTTATTTTGAAGTGAATTATTGTTTAATAGAGAGACACTTCATCTTTTTTATTCACTTTTGAAAGTGAATCACCTCTGATGCTAGAAGCTAATTGAAATCGTTTTCCTTGTTGTATTTGTTCTTTGTTCCAACCAGCTTGTGTCCAATGTATAGAGATTCCAATGCTGTATGGCGATAGGTAAGATGTAATCTCTAGAACCTTCATTATATACTATTTAACTGGTTACATTAGTTTGTTATAAAGGAAAAGTTTGCAAAGATAAAATACTTGTGTACGGTTTCTTTCGTGTATAAGCCATGATCACTTTTTTCTATTAAAAATAAAAGTTTTTGGACTTTTGTGGGTCATATCTAGTTTGCTTTTATGATTAAATTTTGCATTCCAGACCGAGTCATACCATTTGATACTTGTTATGTATTACTAAATGTATTGTGTACTTTTAAATGACTTACCATCAGTTATGGAGTGAACTTTCATTATTATCAATTTATCCTTTCCAAATATCTTTAAAGAATATTGGAGCACATGATCAATGTTTGTATCTTTGATACGTCACTTGTAATTTAGCAACAATTTTTACGACATTTCAAAATGATGGAAGACAATTTTTGAAAAAAAGATTAACATGTGATTAATCTTTGATACACGGTTCATGTTTTGGCGTGAAGTTGAATGGGGAAGAGGTAAACAGTTGAATCAATTCATATGAACCATTTCGATTTGTCCAATTTTGTCTATCTATTTTAGGTTCTGTACTACTATATTATTTGGTAATGCATTTGTACATTTGTATATTAACAATATAATAAAAATTTATAAGAATCAATTAAATGCGACATCTGTATAACCATTAAAATATTTTCTTTTGTTTTAGGTTCTATATATTTGTATGTTCTGTGTGCAATCAAGGTCCAGAGTACCTCAAAAGGCTTCCTTTAAAGTGGTAAGATTTCGGACATTGATGATGATGATGATGATGATGATAATAATAATAATATTATTTATACAGTAGGTTTACGGTTGCACCATGTAAAAGAGAGGGGGGGGGGGAGAATTGGGGAGTCCTGAAAAGGACTGTGGGTAATCTTTCGTTCTTGAGTGTGTGTAGTCCTGAAAAGTATTTTTGGTAGTCTTGAAAAAGACTGTTGGTTATCTTTCTTAGCTTATAGTTCTAAGGAGAACTATAACGCTGGTTGGAGAGGATGAGCAGTAGGTGTGGCTCGACGTTTCAAACAGGTTGATAATATTATTGTTCAATTGTTATGTAGCGCATATTACATCATTTTCTCTATGGGCTTACATACAAGAGAGAGAGAGAGAAGAGGAAGGACATGAACAATTTTTTTTTTCAGCGTTTATCACTTAGAATTATCAAATCAATTACCAAATTCACATGTTTACTTTATGACTTATGACTGGCATGGTTGAAACAGATTTATTTTGAAGTTGGATTTTAACTAATGTAGTGAATAATCAACATTATTCTATTTACAAGCCTCTACCGTACGTATGAGAGAAGAAAAGTAATTTACAACCTTAATTCTCTCCTCCTGTTATAACTAATAAGGAAGTGTAAGTGTATCGTTACATTTAGGGGTTTTCCCCCTACTCCTTTATGAAGAGTTTGATGGTCAGATGGGATAGTGAAACCTTACCCACACATTTGTCTACATGGATTTTTTTTCTTTTCAGCGCGAACCATATTTTCTTGTGTTTTCATCAAGCATTACTGATTTTTTTTTTGCTCATTGTTTGTTCAGGGGGGACCTTGCCCAACTGGTGCTGTACAATCTTACTCTGCTACACAAGAAGAAATACTATGATTTTGAAGAGGAGATTTTACCCAATCTAACGCAGAATTGGAACAACTATCAAGTACCTCATGTAAGTACAATCTCAATTTTCCCCAAGAAATTGAGCATCAGGACTTATGTTTAATTCAATACTATGTTAGATATAAGAGTATTTTACTAATTTTTCAGGTAGGATGAAATACATGGCTGACTTTGGTATTCAGTTGAAGGTTTTGGCAAAGTCTTTTACCCTAAGTTTAAGACAGCTTCCTAGCAGACTTGAGCCAAGTATTTATGCAGATCTTGCTTGCCAGTTATGGGGTTTTCATATGCAGTCTTAAGAAGCTGTGCATAATTAATTAGTGTGCATTTAATGAAAAGCATTTATTACACATAAGATTGGATGAGCTGTGATGTCAGTCGCAATGCCCATTAGAAAGTATTAATCCCTATAGTTGGCTTTTTACTTAAGCTGAGCTAAATGCCAAGTAAAATACTGACACAATTCAAATGTTTAATTTAGTACGAGCCCAGAATCTGACATTTTATGACTTCCAGGCTGTTTCTCAGAAAGAATCACATGACCTCAAATTTTTGGATATTGTACGTTGAGAGCCTCAGGAAAATTAAATCTCAATCAAAGGGTTAAAGGTTTGGATTGGCTCTCAGCAGACAATATATTTATCGTCTATTCATGAGCAGAAAGAGCTAGAATCTCACGACAGTTGGAATAAATTTCTGTCGTAAAGGCCAAGCAGAACAGGATTTCATGAATACAACACTTGTTGGAAAAAATTTAGATCAAAATCTTCAAGCTGATAATTTGTTGCTGCATTTATTTGATAATCAAAACAATTTTAATTTCAATCCAAATTTATCTCAATGATGTGAAGTGGATGGTAAGGATCAATATCTTGACTGTTAAGAGAAGGAACTTATTCCTTCAGCCTTCAAAAACTTTTTTTTCTTCCCCTTAATTTCAGCTATCTGAAACAACTCGGTCGGAGAAACAAGAAAGAATGCTAAATGCACTTCAAAGCTCTAAGATGAGGTAAGTGATTAATAATTTCTGTCCATATCTTTACCAAATGCTCAGCATTATTTGCATATTTTATATCCTTTGGCCCAGGTAATCCACGGTCATGGAAAAAACCTGGAAAGCCATGGGAAATTGAATTCATGTAAATTTTGAGGGGAGGCGGAGGCCATCACAAACATGAATGAATAGAAATATCGCTTTGTGGTATTCGTACACCGCTTGGATGCTGCAACCCTTATCTGGTCATGGCAAACTATGTCGTGGAAACTCAACCCTACTGGCCTTAATGTAGAATACCCTGATCACCCATCAGTAAACAAATATTAAGGTTAGGATTAGGGTTAGGGTCAGGGTTAGATGGGGTTACTTGTGTGATGGGGGCATTCTGTAATTTTCCTGTAAAGTATGACACATTTTATAAAATCTAATCATAAAATGCGCATCAACACAATTGCTTTAAAAGTTTGAGCTCATTTCGATTCAGATATTGGATGTCACTTTCTTAATGCACTTCTGAAAAATGTAATTGAATTGTTTCGAAATTGGGTGATGAACCCTTTATATCATCACACATTCAGATTCTGTGGAAAGGCCGATAGGACTCTGTCCCGAAAAGCAGCAAAGAATACTGTGTATGTTGTGTTGGATATTCTTGTTATTCAAACAATATCTGCTGAATTAATTTACTGAACTAATCATATTCTTTTTACGTTGCAGTCATTCAAGTTTGTACAAGCATTAATTTGATTTTTTTGGTGTTTATTAATTTGTGATGATAATCCAAGTATTATAATTTAATTTTTTACCCAGGTCTAGCCTTCTTTCATGTTCTTTTGTGGCCGAAAGGTCATATGAGTATTGTTTTTGTTCACTCCGGTTTGTATCTTCTGTTTAAAGTCAAAAAGGTATTCAAGTATTTGAGTAAATGCCCCTCTGGCTCTAAAACCCAACTTATATTTGACTTTGGTTCTTTCTGCTTCCGGTTTTGGTAAGACAGTGATTTGAAATTGTGTTTGAATTCAATTCTTTCAGGGTTGGTTTTAAAGCATTGCAGTGACCTTTGTTTGACCTCATTTTTCTTAATCTGTTTATGACAAAGGACCTTTCCTTTGTCCTCCTTCAGATTTGGTTTCAGCAGTGCAGTGAAGTGACCTTTATTTGACCTTTGCGTGACCTCATCTGTTTTTATTTGTTTATAACAAAGCAACTTTATCCTGTCCTCCCTCAGGTTTGGTTTCAGCATAGAAGTGCAGTGCCCTTTATTTGACCTTTGGTTGACCTCATCTATTTTTTTATCTGTTTATGACAAAGCAGCTTTACTTTGACCTCCTTCAGGTTTGGTTTCAGCAGTGCATTGAAGTGACCTTTGTTTGACCTCATCTGTATTTATCTGTTTATGACAAAGCAACTTTACTTTGTCCTCCAGGTTTTGTTTTAGCATTGAAGTAAAATGACCTTTGTTTGACCTTTGTTTGACCTCATCTGATTTTATCTGTGTATGACAAAGCAACTTTACTTTGTCCTCCCTCAGGTTTGGTTTCAACAGTGAAGAGCAGTGACCTTTGTTTGACCTCATCTATTTTTATCTGTTTATGACAAAGCAATTTTACTTTGTCCTCCTTCATGTTTGGTTTCAGCATCGAAGTAAAGTGACCTTTGTTTGACCTTTGATTGACCTCATTCGTTTTTATCTATTTATGACAAAGCAGCTTTAGTTTGTCCTCCCTCAGGTTTGGTTTCAGCTGTGAAGTGCAGTGACCTTAGTTTGACCTCATCTGTTTTTATCTGTTTATGACAAAGCAGCTCTACTCTGTCCTCCTTCAGATTTGTTTGCGGCAAGGAAGTAAAGAAGAAAAAGAACCTGTGGGGGTTACGAGTCCGCACCCCTCCTGTCTCGCCCACCATTGTCTTGCCTGCCATTGGTCAGATCACCGATGATGTCATGAATGACATGAAGATGACAGGGACAAAGGTCGTGACCTTCCAGCCTGTACAGAGGTATGTAACTCCACCCTTGAAGTGTAGATTTAGGAACCATACATCAATCATTGACCGGCTTGCCTTTCCTTCCCACATGAGGGATGTAGTCTCAATTCTTGATTAATATAATTGAATTCAGGGCAGGTCCAATTTATTTGAAAATTAAAATGAAAGTATTTTGTATACATTCAGAAATTTGTTTTTTCATCGGTATAAATTTACATATAGATTTACAGAGATAAATTATCATTATCATAAACAAGTACAGATATGGTTGACATTTATATTTCAAAAATACAAAATTGTGAAAAATAGAATCATAAATAGTGGGTAAAATACACGATAATCATATTTGGTATGAAGATGCAGGCAGAGCAAGAGAGTGGAAGAGGACAAAAGGTAGGTAGAACAGGTGGATAGACTAGAGAATAAAAAAAATAGGGAGAGAGAATTTATAAGCCAAGAGTTACATGGTGCATACAATGTTGTTGAGCTGCTGTACTGACATAATTTTACTTAAGGTATTAAGTTAACGTCAGATCGTAGATGATAATAAGAAAGAGGAGTACATATTTTATAGGAACATTACAGGAATTGTCAAAGGTTCTGTGACGAGAGGAAAGCAAGCGTCAAGGATGCATGGATACAAATAATCAAATAAATTATTTCCACGGAGGCGGGAAAGCTCAGTGGGTATAGCAGTGGTCTCGTAATGCGGTGACCCGGGTTCGAAACCAAGTGCACTTGCCCCAAGTGCTAGTGTCCTTTGGGTAAGGCATTAATCCTCATTACCAGGTCCCTCAGAGAGGACCTACATGTAAAAGCCATCGGTCTTCTGATTGCTTACTAACAAGCATTTATTGCTTTCTTAGCAGTCAGGTAAAATAACCACCACTATCTATCTATCTATCTATCAAGGTGTCACAATCATAAGAAGGGTTTACCGGTAATGTAAGCACTACATCTTTTTATTCCTCCCCCTCCCTCTTTCTCTCTCTCTCTCTCTCTCTCTCTCTCTCCTTTAGTTTGTCTCCTGTTCCTCTGGAGAGAAGGAGAAGGAAGCAGAAAGGTCTCACTCCGGAAGAAATCATGGCCAACTCCAAGAAAGCTCGTAAACTCCTGCTCCAGGCGACAAGCAGCGTGAGTGTAAACTTACTTGAAATAGTAAGATTAGATTATCTTTATTTGATTTTTCACCAATATCATGCGTGATTCCAGATTTGCATTCAATTTTAACATGATGTCATTTTATTCTTTAAGTTTAAATCATTACTGTATAAGCCAATTTTTTTGCATAAAGAAATTATCATTGATGACAGGAAACAGACTTTTTTGCGAGAATTATCACTGTCTACTTGCAATATATGTTTGCATATATTGCTTCGTCAACTAATTTTGTATAACAGCTTATACAGTGGATGAAGTGTTCTCATGTATTTCTGATGAGCTTTTAAAAGTAATTTGGTTATTGTACAACCTCATTTCTGCTGTACAGAAAACGGGCAGACCTCTAACAAGCCTGAACCAATCCTACAGAGGCTATGGAGGTGGCATGTGTACATCCAGTACTGGACTCACAGTAGTGACAGGTGGCTGTTCCGTCCTTGACATGATACCCCCTCTGGAAATGGTACCCCTCGGCAACAACGTCGTACCTTGTTCAATGACTCTCTCCTCGCGCATCAGCATTAGTAGCAACGGAAGCTCACAAAATGGTGCTGGACCTAGCAACGGCCCCATTAACCAATATGGCCGTCTCCTCTCGGAACAATCGATGGGCAAGAAGCGCCGGGGTAGGAAACGAAAACGCAGGCTCAGCTCTGAGGACCTTGACAATGAAACCAGTAACGGTAGCCAGACACCCGAAGAAGTCAAAGACACAACAGACTTGGAAATCAAATTGAAAAATCAGCAGAGTCCGAGCAAGACGAGAGTGAATGGCATCACGGAAGCCGCGTCCCCGATCGGGATCCTGCAGTCGGTAACGTCGTATTTTGGTGCAGAAGGACGCATCGCATGTGGGGAGGGCCACAAGGTGCTTGGGAAGCGTGTCTGCGCGGACGGCAAGGTGCAGTATTTGATCCAGTGGGAAGGGAGCTCACCTTAAACTATGGACCTACTCCCATCAAAAAGATAGAGGGCTGCATCTTGAAGAAATCTGCTCTTCGATTCCGCCGATGACGAAAGGGAGAACTGCAACAAGCTGAGGCATATATCTGATTATCTGTCTCACATCTTTTCGTACAACAATAACATTCTTGTATTGTCTGTGGAAATACTGCAGTTGAGAGAAGAGCAGGGGGGCGTTTCACAAAACTTGTCATCAGTGACAACAGACAGTTTTTGTTATAAGCTACTGAAATCGTTGCTTCTGATTGGTTATCAGTAGATTTGTCACTGATTTTTGTCATTTGTCATTGAAAAAATACTTTGTGAAACGGGTCCCAGGTCCCTGTGATGGTAGTTTGTGTTGACACTTGAAAATGGCCTTAATATAAGGCATCAAAAAAGAGCGAGGACGCGACGTTCTAAATAAAGTGCAGGTGGTTGCAGAATGGGCTAGTAATGGGTACACAGGGCTTCCATGTAAGTTGTATAAAAGATCTGCAAGATAGTGCTGTAAGGGATCGAGGATAGAGGAATTCCAAGAGCATCTGCTGCTGTTGCATTTTTCACTAGCTGCTTGATATTGCAATGCTGATAAAAGGATGGTGTTGGGAGTTAGATGTAGCGATTGTGGCTAAGGGCAATCAAAAGATTATTTCAACAAATTGTTGGCCGCTTTGAGTCAGTTCCCATATTGCAGTACATAAGATACAGTGTCCTTGTGTGATAATCTGTATTCTGTACTTTTAATGACCTAGATGATCTCCATGGTCACCAACTTTAACCCATACGGTAGTCTACTTGAACCCGATGATCCATATATCAAGCCTTTGGAATTTACATTGTCCAGTAGTCGATGGTTATGCAATTTTGAAAAGATATCAATTCAACTGCTACATAAGACCAGAGTGCTTTACTACTAAGCTGATGAAAATGTGTGTATGAATATCCAACCAAGCTGATATTTTTGTTGTATACCTAACGGCAGGCTTATATTACCACATGGACTAAAAACATACCCTTTCAAAAGTATATATCCATCTTAAACGTTGATGTATTGTCTGTAACCCGTTGCACGTTGGCTTTTCTGTTTTCCGACCTTTTAAAACCACTCATGACATTTCCAGACTCTTGTAGGGTTGTCATCCATCCATGAATGTGCCAAAATACCTCTGAAGAAACATCTCTGTACCCTAAACTGTTTAAGTTTGTTTAAATAAATATTTTACCATGATTTGTTATAGAAGAGTGGAACAATTAGAAGCAGGTCATAGGTCATGACCGCATTTTCTATATTTGTGTATATTTTTGGATACCATTATTACATTACATGCTTAATCCATTTCTTTTTGTTCATATTTGTAACATGATGTATCCACATGAAATGGTAATAAAACTAGATTTCAGGGTCATTAGGTTAAAGGTCGAGGTAGTTTACTGTCTAAAATCATATGGTAATTGCTTTTTTACTTTATAAATTGTTTTTAAGTTGGCAGAATTAGGTTTTCCTGTGATATTTCATAATGCAACTCTTTCTCCGAGGGCCAAAATAACAATACAATCATAAAGTTAAGGAAAATACTTTTATATCAATTCCACTCCTACCAGGCTTTTCTGAACAAAAGTGGTGTGATTATGTTTACAACTTTACATGTTATTGTCAATTGTGATATGCAAGTAAATCACACCTTTGTTAATTTCTTCTTTTTTTTTTTAAAGTGATGGCCTCTGTATCTTGTATTTACAGTTTCCTTTGACTTGTTCTTGATCATATTTTTTTTTTCATTTACATTTGCTTCAAACCTAAATTTGTCAGAGATAGAGCATTTGGGCTTGGGCTGCAATAGGGTTTTATGTGAGGTTTAGTGCCAGGTTCCTGTTTCATAAGACTTGTTATCAATAACAAGTGACAATAAGTGTTATAAGCTACTGAAATCATGGCATTTGATTGGCTGAGAGCGAATTTGTCACTGAAATTAAGTATTTGCTTTTGATAACAAGTTCTATGACACAGGACCAAGTTGGTAGTGTTGGATCATTGTTCCAGCCATGCCGTTGTAAATTGTATTGTGATTATATGGAAGGGAGCTTAACATGCTTCCTTTCTCTGTGCAAAGGAAACGTCTATGAAAAATTGTTTCTGTTTTTACAAGAAGCAGGAGTGAAAAGAGACTTGAACAGGGATGCATATTAAAGCTCCACTGCACTACTTGTAGCTACTTGCGCCCTCTATATAGCAAACGATGCCTAATCAGTTAGCATTGGTCCCCCATGATCCCCTTTTTCTTATGTTAATTGAGAGCTTATTTGAGGAGATTACCACCTGCCAGTGACCATGCAGGGAGGTCTAATCCCTCCTGGCCAAACTAGTGTAGTGGGGCTAATAAGGAAACTTTCAAGTGAAGTTTCAATAGAAAAGTGTTCTCATGTATTCAAATTGATGAATCCCAAAACTAATATTGAATTTAAATATTCCAAGCTACAGTATTAAAGTAGGATTGTTTTAAAGATTGTCTTGTCGCAGAATCTGATTTTTTTAATTTAAAAATTGAATGGCAATTTGTTTCAATTATTGAATCCCTGCAGTATTACTTGTGGAAAATTGATGTAAATGAATCTTGAAATCTTCAAACTTACAGCAATCAGTTATAATCGTTGGTCTCTTAGGGTAAATGTTTTTGATGTTATTGTTAAAGATAAAGGTGAGTTCTGGTAATGCGATTGCATTGTGAAAGAAAAGGTGCGGAATGGATCAGAAAAAGTTGATCATAAAGCATGTAAGTATTGGGGTGCACTGCAAGGTTCTGGAGTCATCAAAATCATCATAAATTTGGCCCAGTCTTGGTAAAGTAACAATCACTGTACACAGAAAGATGTAATATGGGACAACACAAATGCTGTCCGGGCTAGTACTACCTTGATTTCCTTATCTTTCTATGCTCATTACTCAGCCAGTATACTTTTTCTTTCAAAATTGTTTGGCACATGACATATATTTGTAATCTTGAACATTCAGTGTAAGTTTTGTTATATTCTGTGAGAATTCATTTTTGTCTCGCCTGCGTAGCAAAAAGCGAGACATAGGCGCCGCTTTTCCGGTGACGGCGGCGGCGACGGCGACGGCGGCGGCGGCGACGGCGACGGCGTCAACATCAAAAACTTAACCTAAGGTTAAGTTTTTGAATTTTTGATATAATTTTTAAAGTATAGGTTCTTAGTCAATGAAACTTGGATTATAGGGTAATCAAGTATCCCCAATCATGTGAGTAGAATTTCAGATCACAAAGTCAAGGTCAAAGGTCATTTCAGGTCAACAGACTTGGACTATGTTGTAGCATCATCATCGAAAACTTAACCTAAGGTTAAGTTTTTGAATTTTTGATATAATTTTTAAAGTATAAGTTCTGAGTCAATGAAACTTGGACTATAGGGTAATCAAGTATCCCCAATCATGTGAGTAGAATTTCAGATCACAAAGTCAAGGTCAAAGGTCATTTCAGGTCAACAGACTTGGACTATGTTGTGGCATCATCATCAAGATTTTCAAAATGCTTCGTTATTTTTCAACCGATTTTGATTCTGATTGTTTCATATGATAGGGCTAGGAAGGGGATTTAAAACTTGTACACAGAATCGTGAAATTCATTATCTATGCTAATTTATGCAAATTTATTTGAAATCACAAAAAATGCTTCTTCTCCTTCATTTCTCGACCGATTTTGATTTGGTTTGCTTTATCTGGTAGAGCTAACTTTGGTACACTAAACTTCTACACCGAATTTTGAAATTGTTCTCCATTAATTAATAATAGTAATTTATGCAAATTTTTTCCAAAAATAACAAAAATTGCTTCTTCTCCCTCATTTCTTGACCGATTTTGATTTGGTTTGCCTTATCTGGTAGAGCTAAATTTGGAACACTAAACTTCTACACAGAATTTTGAGATTTTACTCCCATTGATTAATTATGATAATAATGCAAATTTATTCCAAAAATAATTTAAAAATCACAAAAAATGCTTCTTCTCCTTCATATTTCGACCGATTTTGATTTGGTTTGCTTTATATCGTAGAGCTAACTTTGGTACACTAAAGGTCTACACAGAATTTTGAAATTGTTCTCCATTAATTAATTATGGTAATTTATGCAAATTTATTCCAAAAATAACAAAAATTGCTTCTTCTCCCTCATTTCTTGACCGATTTTGATTTGGTTTGCCTTATCTGGTAGAGCTAAATTTGGAACACTAAATTTCTACACAGAATTTTGAGATTTTGCTCCATTGATTATTTATGGTACTTTATGCAAATGAAATGAAATTATGTCCCTTCCAGGGCATCACATTTTTATTTTTTGACCAGTTCAAAAGTGTACCACGATATTTGTTGTTGCGAGATGCGGATGAGCACTACAATGTACGTCATTGACGTTCTGGTTTATCATATTGAATTGCGTTATGCAGGCGAGACCGCCGAGAGCGTTTCCCTTGTCTTTTTTTACCAGAACCCAAGTTTATCTTTAAGTCCAAACAACTCTAATACGCATAAACTCTCAAGCACTTTTCCCCATAAGTGCTTATCTCAGCGACTTTGCAAAACAGGATTAATTATTAGTGCTGCATAGATACATGATACATCTTATATTGTATTGACATATAACATTAACATTGCATGAATGATCTCGTAAATTAAATTGACCATGACTGTTCTTTTTATGTTACCAGGTATTGGTTAATTATGCTAATTAATTGATATCAAATGTGTCATTTCACTTCATAGCATGAACCTCGTGTCTAAGCTTTTGGATGTGGTCAGTAACAAGTCGGACAAAATAGCTTGGACTTTCCCAGTACATGTTCAATTTTTTTTTTATCAAGTTCATTTATTACCGTACATCATGTTGTCCTTGTTTTTGTACTCGTTCTTATATTGTATTTTGATTCAATGAACAATCATGCGGCTTGTTTGATTGAAAAGATCACCTAAAATTGAGTTGAAAGGTGGAACGATTTTCAATTTTTTTCTCTTACAGTAACCCTTTCCTTCCTTGGCACTGCCGTTGTATGCGTTAGAAGATTCATGTTTTTATTATTATTTCTAGCCTGAGCTCCAAGTACTTTGACAAGTATGCCACTGTGTTTATATACAAGATTAAATCATGTGTTTTACATTGTTTACTATTTCAAAATGTTTCAACCATGAACAAATGTAAATGTTATAAAAAGTTCTGTACCACAAATAAAAAAAGCACAATAAAACAGTTTTGTTTTAATCTGTTGTTTTTGTTTATAAAAAGATATATATCCGGTCATGATCTATCAATCTTGAGTGAAAGGTTTATCGTATATATAATGATGATTTTGAACAGGTCTCACATGTTTTAAAAACATTGAGGGACTATACTTTTCATTTTCCTATTTTTGTGCATGCATTGATTAATAGTAATTATACATTTTATTTATTAATTAATTGCCTTTTAGAGCTACAGAGTGCATTAAAAAAGAACACATGGGGAAAAAAGCAGTTATCTATATACAAATTTCATTTTTAGTACTTCAAATGATGACTTTTATGTATGTTCCCTGTCTTTAGCAAGTTGGACTTAATTAATCTACAATTAGGATTATTTTCTGGTACATAGCACCCCGCCTCTTGTAACTCTAGATTTAATATCCCTACCAAGTGGGTCTCTATGTTAAAAATTAAATTCACACAAATTTTTATTTAACTTTCATGAACACTAGTATCATCTTAAAGGGGACTTCACTACTTGTAGCTACTTGCGCCTCATATAGCCAACAATGCCTAAGCGAAGCGGTACACATTCATCCCCCATGGTCCCCTTTTTCTTATATTAATTGAGAGCTAATTTGATGAGATAACCACCTACCAGTGACCACGAAGGGAGGTCTAATCCCTCCTGGCCAAACTAGTGCAGATAAGCTTTAAATCAGTAGTGATGTTTTTCTACACTAGACTACTATAACATACAATAGCACACAAAGTTTTTTTCAGATAAAATCATATAATTTATTAAACATGATTCTCTACAAGTTATATCTCCAAACAGTCTTCACAACTTTTTAATTATAGCTATAAACTCCAAACATTAAATTGTGAATTTTCTTATGATCCACTTCTGTATGAGGTTTCTCTGCCCAGTTTTCAGTGCATAGTTCATGTTTGTAGGTGGCAGTTTCTTTTGCAGAAGTGGAGCAAAGTAGATTAATACTGGGGTAAAATAGGGGGGGGGGGGATTCCCATATATAGCTTACAGACTCATCTACCAGATATTTGATATTCTCCCTCTCTCACCTTTTCCATCTTTCTCTCCCTCTCTCTTTCTCTTTTTTCTCCCCCCCCCCCCCCCTCTCTCTCCCTCTCACTCCTCTCTTTTTCGACACCCTCCCCTCCTCCTTTCTACCCCTCTTTTTACCACTCATGATTTCTGTCATATTGTCTATTTTTCCTTTTGATATCTTCTAATGTCTCTGACATCACTTGATACATCTCAAGGAATTTGATTCCTAAGATATGTCCATCAACATCCTGTGTTGAAGTTGCCGGCCAGACAAGTTCTTGGCTACACACCAGTCCTCCAACTATCCAACATCTAGTCCATTGTATCTCCATATTTGGTTTGCTGAGAAACAGAACCATCAAACTCATCTTGACCTCCACGACTTGCTATTGCACTTGAGGTATCGCCCTGAGCTGGTGGCGTACTGGGTCGCTCTGTGACTGTTCTGTGTGGTATAACGACATCATCGTTGTAGCCCGCTGCTTGAGCCATTCTAACCCAGTTCTTCTGGCAGTCTCTAGATGCGATAGATGCTGCCAGGTAGCCGAATACAATAGCTCCACCTTAAAGATTAATTCAAAAAAAAATTACAATGACATTTGAACATTATTATACAAGGATGATACAGGAAGTAGCATAATAGTAACAACGTAGGGAAATCTTGGGTTTTGGTAATGAGGGAAAAAGAAATTCAATCATTGAATCCAAACTTACATGAATGTTCAATACTACATGTATATATCTGCCAAAAGATACTACAAACATTATAATATCCAAGTAACGTGTTAATCTAGCAAACCATCCTGATCACTTGGTGAGTATTGCTAGAACATAGTGTTTCAGTGAATGTTATATCGTGCAAGTTTTTATGTTTGTCAACGTTATTGCTGATCAAAACCACTTTCATTCATCACTCATGATCGACATTTAAACGTCTAACCAGGGTAGCCATGGAAATTTCAAATAAAGTAGAACAGATTGAAAATGTTAATCTTCATGTTCAGACATTACAGACTATATACATGAAAGAATATTAATCAAATTATCAATTGGTGTCATTGACATTTTCAATACACATTATGATAACCGTTTAATTTTTGAATGATATTATCAATGATTATAGTCCTGTGATATATATCTATTAAGAATATTCAGGCTGAACTTTTATACAAAGTAGAGATTTTTTAGAAATACATTTAACCCTAAAAAGGCCGGGCTATTTGAGGTCTTAGTACGGCCGGGGGGGGGGGGGGGAGCCATTATGGCCCCCCCTTAAGACCTCGGCCGCAAAGCGGCCGATCGCCGCGAAAATTTGCACGCATGTCAAGTGAAGTGTATAGAATAATATGATAATTTCAATTTTTTTTGAAAAATTCACTCATTTGCATATTTATGGTAATTTATGCAAATAAAGTCATAAAAATCACATTTTTACCAATAAATCATATATTATTCATATCAAAGTCTTCTCTTTCACTATATATATTCATTAGACCTTTCTGAATAATAATAAAACAAAAAAATTTGGAAGAGTCAGCTTATTCCTTATGTTATCCCTTGTTTTGATAATTTCTTATGTATTTCATTGTTTTTTTAAACTTATGTATTTCATTGCTTTTGTTGTTTTATTTCATTTCTTACTACAATTCAACTATTGTGACTCCCAAAACAACCACCTAAACTTTAAACAAGACCCAATAACCCATGTTTGATCTGTTTTTAGGAAAAATGACTTTTCCATATGTTTTGTACACAAATCACAAAAATGAGGGATTTTCGGGCTGACATGCAAAGACAAAAGGTCACGTGGTAACCATAGGTCAGATTTTCAACAACAAAATTTTAAAAGTTGCGCAAGACTCGAAAGAAAAAAGTCAGCGAGCGGCGGGGCGCCATCCATATGCGTTCCCGAACAATCTGAACAATTGTGGAGGGGGGGGGGGGGGGCCATAATGGCCCCCCCCCCCCCCGGCCTTATTAGGGTTAAACAAAAATATATTCAACAAATATTTGGTGCATATCCCATAGAGGACTTACAAATGTTTTAGACCATTTTACCTGCTATCGCTGAAACTGTATGGGATGGGGTGAACCTAGAAGCATATCTTTGTCGAGCATAGATACTTGCAGTTAACCCTGCAGCTCCACCTAAAAAGAATTCCCCCAAAATGAAAACATGCAAATGATGAAATAAATAATTGAAAACAAATTTGAGATCATATCATTAGTCACAAACATGAAATTACACGTCTTGATATATGATCATTTTAGTTTTTTTACGTCTCATATAACATTGTTTTATAGCTTGACCCTAAATGCATTCAACTATGTAGTTCTGGAGTTGAACAAAAATGCATGTTTGGAGACAGCAATAACACTTTGTCATTTATGACATTTTTGACTGCACTCAAAAATTGGTCATGAGTTTAAAACTGATTTCAACAACACAGTTTCTGATATCTAGTTTAATAGCTAATCTACACCGAATCTAACAATCTAATGATGAGCCCAGCTAACCATCTTTACTATCTGAGTGAAACCATTGACCACAGTCAGTGAATCATGGAACTTATGAAATGGTTGAATTATCATTAGACATTCAGATTGTTTAGCTTTGAATTTATTATTAGCTCACATATAATTACTCACCTGCTACAAAACCAATGAAGCCTTTCAAAAATGCCTTTGATTGACATCGGGCATACTCTTGAACACCCTGTAAATGTGTGAACAAAAAGAAATGCCTTATGAAAATCGATCTCTGCTAAAATTAAATTTGTAACAATTTAAAAAAGTAAAAGTAAAACAAATAAGATAAGATTCAAATTAACTTCAGAACTTGGGTGGATTTCATTTTCAGCAATCTATTATCTAGCGAAATACATATTGTTTACAGTGGAAGAAACATTACTGAAGGCTAAATTTCAACAAGTATTTAGAAAGAAGAATTAGGGTCTATGTCAACATTCTAACTAAGCTCAGGCTAAAGAGCTAACGGGCTAGCTAGTCTAGCTAGAGTGACGGAAATCGCACACAAAGCTGTGCCGATACTGCCCCGTCTGCGCCAGCTGCGTAACGACTAACGTCATTGTCCGTGTCCACGATCGCACAGACGGGGGATTACGTTACATGTTGCAGCAGTAGAGTTAATAACGGAATTATTTGGTAGTGAGGCTTCAAAGAACTACAAAGACTTTTACTCACCGGATAAACATCATCATCAAGGTCTGTGATACTCTGCAAAACCATGATTTTACCTCAGCAGAAACCGGCTGCTAAATTGTACACATTACGCAATTTTGAATGAACTTATCACACATATTTGTGCAGATGTAAACAACAAACTATGTACGGTATCTTCGAATCGCACAGATTATGTCTCAAAGAAAAGAAGCAAATGCTCCACATAATCTCACTCTGACAGTTCATCAAAGAAAAACTTAAATAGTTTTGAGCGAGAACAGGGGTCCGTTTCTCGAAACTGTCATAAGACTAACTCCTTAACTAAATCAGCGTTAATAAGCTACTTGTCCGCTACGTGTTTCAAAAAGCCCTCTTTAATTGCCAAGATCAACGACAGGCTTCTTCTATTTCTACGACGATACTCAGCAGGATCCATAAGTCAGGATGTAGTGCTGAGGAATAAACTATCTAGTTCTTGATCTAGATGCAACATCCTGACTAAGTAGTAATAGCTAATACGCCAGCTCTTTGATATTTGCAAAATATCTATACTCAATTCAAATTCCTTTCACTTTGCTATATAGATATACAAACATTTAAAATATATCATTCACAGTACAATACATGACATTACAATAGAAACATGGACAGAAATATTTCATTCATATCGCTGCATGGGCAATGTTAGTGAAATCCTTCCCTATAGCTTGGTCAGATGCTGTCAGCAATCTGCAAAGTTTTTTGTCTATTGTTTTCTATTTAGCTGATCGGGAATTTTAGGGGGCTAACTAGTCTGACGCCTCAAGGGTGCCAAGCAGTGTATCAAAAGCCCTACAAAAATGTGTGTGCTTGTGTGTGTTTGTGTTTGTGTTCGCGTGTGTGTGTGTGTGTGTGTGTGCGTGTGTGCGTGTGTGTGTGTATGTGTGTGTGTGTGTGGGTGTGTGCATGTGTGTGCGTGTGTGTGTGTGTGTGTGTGTGTGTGTGTGTGTGTGGGTGGGGGGCACTTTAGGGAGCCCGGAGCAACCAAGTGGGGCACAGTTTGGCGGGGGTTGCCATCCCACTCTTTGAGTGCCCTAATGAGTGTTAAAATACTAATTCCAATGCATAGCAGGGTAAAAATCAAGCAAGGTGTATGATGTTGCATAATAAACGGTAGATTTTTTCCAGAAAATATGGATAGCCTATCTGCTTAATTTCATTCTTCTTCTTCTTTTTTATTTTGGACTGCAATGGGGGCGTGACTTATTATCTGATTTTTACAATCCTTTTAAGCGGCCTTCTTCGTCTACCAAAGTGTATTCAGAGGTACATACTTAACTCATACAATACTTCATACAAATTATGTGCAGCGGCCAGTAGTAAGTACTTCAATATTTAATTACTACTTTATTCTCTGACAAGTAATAAAAGGGTGCTTTAGTCCAAGATGCTGTAGTCTGAAATTATCTGACAGGAAAGCAAACAACAGAACTTAAAGAAGAAAAAAAAGTTATCACATTTTCAGGTAAGCTTGGGGTCTATAATTGCTGCCAGTGTACACATTGTTAAGGTTTTTAAAGATTTAGCCTAGCCCTCTCTTGGATCAGCAAAGTGATACTACAATATGTTTATATAGAAATTAATATTTTACTAAATATTTTTTTCTTCTTCATATCCTTTCAGTTTATTCTACTCAAAAGCAAACATAAAAATACATGATTCATGTTTGTCACATAATCATATTGACGAGGCTATATACTGCAGGGTTTCTCAAAAAGTCCAGATGTGATTTCTTTGTAAGATCCAAAACATGGGATGCCATTCGCCTGAAAATTCGAATGTTCGCTCGTATACTTCAACTTAAGTAGAACAATGTACCAAATTATTCAAGTGCCGTGGAAAGCCGGACACGACTCAAACATTACTCAATTTTGTTTCAGACTCAGACAATCTACTCCTAAATTTTACAGTAATGACACTTGTATACTGAAGATAATGAGGCTTTTTAGGTCTATATCGGATCCAAAGAGAACTGTCACAGTTTGATAATTTAATAACAGAGCCGCTATAGTGCTTCCACTCGTTTAAATAGAGTTTCCTGAAAAAGAGCACCTAATTTCCTGGAATTTGATGGGATTTTCTTAAAACTTTCAAAAAGCCTCTTACGTAGATTTCATCATGGAATTTTATCGTGGAAATCATCTTAAAGTTAAAGCCAGGGTCTGAATCAAAGCAGAATATGGACCTTCGAGCTCAACCTCGGTTATAATTCATATTATTATTTTTGTTTTAATCATCATGCGGGATGGAGTTGCAGCCTCTCTTTCCTCGAAAATTAAAAAAAAAAACACCAATATGCATTTTTAATATCTTATCTCGTATATTTTGGTGACAAATAACACTTTCACAATATACATGCCCAAATTTCCGCTCGCTCGCTCGCTCGCTCGCCAAACTGTGAAACCATGAAATAGATATTGGGGCAAGAGGCTACAGCCCCCACTTATGGAAATGTCAAGAAAATTGCGCACGAGCATAAGTTGAAAACGGGGAATTTTCATATCGGACAAGAGACGTGACGTGAGCATGTGTCCCCTTTCCCAAATCCAAAATTGTACCCGCTTGTACCAGTACACCGATTACAGTGCTTCTAATATGACCTTGTCAGTATTGGTAAGTTGAATATTATTAACGCTCTGCGCTATTTTCAAATTTCATTTTTAAAAGAACCCGAGTTATGAATAAAGTTAACGCATGTATTTACATCTCCTTAAAACAAGAGAGAGAGAGAGAGAGAGGGGGGGGGGTGGAAAAAATACCAAAATATAATTAAGCTATTAGCTATTCACCTTAAATTTCAAAGTAATAACATTTAACCACCGGGAAATCATTTTTACATCTCTCCCACATTTTGGTTAACTTTGAATCACATCACGCAATACTATATATGATCTCCAAGATGAATACAGTATTACAACTTAAAATGCAATCCGAATGAGTTATGACATTAGTTTCATGGTGATATTATTGTAACAGCAGGCACAAATGACACTTAACGAAGTCATTCTGAGTTTTATGTGGTATTTAATTGATCAACCCTTAATAAGAAAGACAAAAAGAAATAGGCAAACAGATTTTTTTTTTTTTTTTTTTTACATAACATCAGCAACAATAAAAAAAAAGGCAGTTGTAACAAGTCAAATAGGTAGTATTTGCTTAAAATCTATGTATATGTAGGCTAAGTGTTTCAACAAGGTAATAACGTATGATTATTCATAGAAATAGGTACATCAATAAATGAGTCCAACTGTGTCTAAATATCAATAGAACATTCTAATAAGTAATGTTTATGACCTTACATTCTCGGTCACCTCTTAACATGCATGCATATCAACCATCCGTCGAAATAACTATTGCCCTACTTGGCATTTCTCCACACCGTACAAATACTGTACAGGTACTTGGATACTTTTCCAGATATGGTTTACAGTTAACTTCCAAAAAG
Source organism: Strongylocentrotus droebachiensis (assembly GCA_035222895.1). NCBI lineage: Eukaryota > Metazoa > Echinodermata > Echinoidea > Camarodonta > Strongylocentrotidae > Strongylocentrotus > Strongylocentrotus droebachiensis. The sequence continues at coordinate 42,129 of JAVYIG010003760.1, read as the reverse complement.
CAATAAGCAAGGTATTAAAACAAATGCACAAATATGCATGATTAATTATTAATGCAGAAATATAAATTGCCTTTTTGTAAAGTTCTCTTTACTTATTACACTGACTCGCCCCTCTTGAGCTCTCAAGGAGATACTCCTAGCGAGACACCGAGACTAGAATTGGACTTACTAGTGCACAATAATCATGATAATCTCCAACGAAATGATGAAGTTAGACCTCTGTAACATCAATGATAACTTAAATGATAACTTCTATAACTTTCAAATTCTTATGAAGTGACATGCAAACTTTTGATATAAAACAAATATTTTATATTCCCAACCTTTCCAAACTCAAGCTCGACAACTTTTACTTTGACAACAAAATATCCATGATACAGATTATCTCTTTACCTAGCTATTACTGTATATCTGCAGGTCTTCTTTTGTTTTACTAAGAAAATGAGCTATTCCACCTCAAGGTGTCTGGAATACATTACAGGTAATGTAGAAATATTCACTCACTATACCTTATCTAGAACCAATTGTCTTTGTAGACATGTCATCTGATACTGTAAGGTCTTATGAGCAGGTGTCATATCACATCAATCAAATTTGAACCAGATATATAAAAGAGCCAATGTTCTTTGTAGACAGGTTACTTCAAGTTTCAAGTTTCAAGTTTATTTGTCCCACATTTTACAAAAAATATAGACATACATATAAAATAAAAAATTATACAATACCTGTAGTATATTATGTGAGCACGTCTTAATGATTCTTAATTCATATAATTTTAATAAGTAGAATGTGAGGAACCTATTAAAAAGCAGTGCTTGTATATTATAGGTTCCTGGAAAAATAAATATTGTAGATGAAAAAAAAGTAGCAGTAGGGAAAGACTTAATTTAGACGTGAGAATTAAAAACACAATGGAATAAGGAAATTTGTACACAAAATGATGTATTAGCACCAATACCCAGAGTCACCCGGTTAAAATGCGTAGTAAAAATGCGTATAGTCACCCGAGCAATTTAGTTAGCATAACACAAAGTAAATTGTTTTTATACATTACAAAACCGGAAAACACATCATTAATTTAACAATTAAGATTAGCATTGAAGAAAAAAGGACTGGGGAGGGCAAACAAATTATAGAAGATGGCCAGAAATCTGCCAGATTTATTATTCTTAATGCTCTTTTTTGGATCATGAAAAATCGAATTGATTTTTGTTTTTGAACAATTTCCCCACGCTAGCACCCCGTAGTTTAGATAAGGTAGTAACAGAGTTGAATATAATATTTTTTAAGACATGAGATGGAAAATAATATTTCAACTTATTTATTTTATCAAAAGGGGCTTGGTAACATTTTTCAGATGAGAGAAAAATGAAGCTAAGTACGTAGTGACCATTGTTAATGATAAAAATTGGGAAAAACGGATCTGATCGATTCCTTAAATCTCCCAATTATATCATTATAAATTAATGGAATTGTAGGTGAATGTAAATCTTCACAAAGCAATGAATTTGCTCTAAATACCATTCTACATATTTAAGTGTTGAAAGATTTTTATAAGCCTGTTTTATGTTTTATTTTCATGCAAAAACGGTTGGGAAAATTCAAAAATTGGTTGGGAGTATTTACTGTTAGAGGGTGTCGCACACTGACGCCTTCAAAGAAAACTATAAATATCTTTGTGGTTTGAGAATTTTTTCAGGATTTTTTGGAATATTAGAGGGTTAGTACAGTAAAAGGATATGATAAGTAACATTTCATACACAAATTACGAATTTTTTTCATCAACCTTCAGCAATGTTACCGGGTCACTTTACAAAGTACAAGCACAAACATTAAATTATTGCACTTTGAATTTGCAGCTAACAAGTCATACAGTCACATAATCATTGCATTAATAAACACACTCGCACTCTCCAATTTAAACGCCTTATCTTGATGTACATGTAGATTACTGGTATATAAAAACTTCTGGATAATCAGGCATTACATAGTTTTAAAAAAATAAAGAAATAACAATACATTTAAATAAAGAAATAACATTTCTTTTTTTAAAGGCACAAAAATATATTTTGTCTTCTAGTTTGAGTAAATAAATTTCCCAAAGCTCCAAATGACCATCACATACTAGTATGAATCTTCCCAGTATCTCAAAACTTATCTTCACATCAAAGGGATTTAACATTACAGGCTAAGAATCGGTTCCATAATATTCAACATGTTGTCGTTAATATAATCCTGTTTACAATAGTCGGGGCTAATTTTTCGACGTGTATATTCAAAAGTTAATCTCACAGGTTGTCTGCAATTCATTTTGATATGTATTAAATGTAAACAGGGTTCCATCAAAATTTAAGAACAAAATTCATGACTTTTTGACACATTTTTGCCCCTTTACCATGAACTGATAAGTACCATTTTGGTATGTGTTGCGGCATCCAAGCAGCGTACTAGCTAGCTAATACTGCGCCCATTTTCAGTTCAAACTGGGAGACTGCCACACCCACCAACGATCAGTTTCAATGACTTGTGAGATTTTTCCCCTCATTTTCCATGACATTCCAGAAGAATTTATTTATCAAAGACTTTTACGGTTTTTCCATGACCAAGGAAATCCTGATTTTAGTTTTATTTTATTAAAGGTAAAGACTAGTTATGGTCATGCGATTGCATTGTGAAAGAAACGTTGTGGAATCGATCAGAAAAGGTTGATCATCTAGCATATAAGTATTGGTGTGTACTGCAAGGTTCTGGAATCATCAAAATGATAAGAAATTTTCCCTATTCTTCGTAAAGTTACAAGCACTATACACAGAAAGATGTATATGGGACTACCCTATATCTCTCACAGTCAAATAGATATACTAATTTACCAAATATATCAATTAGTAGGCGGTTTCCCGGCAAATTTGTTATCATCATGTATTAGTCAAAACATATTCTTTCACATGATTGGTAATGAGAGCTTCCATTTCATTTTTTTTAATTGGGGCGTTTCCAATTCTGGTCTTTACCTTTAAATCTGATTTGTTTACCACATTAGTCTGGAGGTCAACCTAATTGTCACCATCACCATCAGATCAGGACTGGTCATCACCTTCGTGTTGGTGTTCCTCATCAATGTTTGTGTCCTGTAGTTGATCCCTGGCAGCCTTGGTGTCTGCGATCTGTTGGTAGCGGGGTTCAGTCAGACAGCTGATTGACGAGATTGTACGCGGGTGACTCTCCCCAAACACCTATTATACCAAGAGAGCCTCCATTATTGTTTAAGTTTGTATTCATTTTGCAATTAAAAATAAACCCAAAACAGTAAAATGAATACAAAGCATTTCAAGGGTAACATATATACAAGGTACATAAAATGAATTAATATAAAATAAGAACGAGAGGGACCATCTGCATCATTAAAAGCATATTGAGGCTTGACAGGTCGAACGATTGTCTCAAGAATGGGCAATTTATAATATATCTATTATCACTCTAAAAATGTTGTTGTTTTGCTTTGTACCTTGGATTGATATTCTTTTTAGGTCGTACGAAACAGGCTCTTGCGACAATTGCTCCTCGCTCAATTTCCAATATTTATTAAATTCCTGACTAATTCAACCCTGGACCAAACAATACAGCTAGATGTAACTTTAGACCTAAAACTAAATCTGAAACCGAACTGTAACCTAGTACACCCAAACCTAAAACCTAACAAATAACCTAAATCCTAACATGTAACCTTAAATTGATCATGCAACCTAAAACCTTACCTAAAACCTAGCAAGTAACCTGAAACCTAACAAGTAACCTAAAATCTAACATGTAACCTAAAGCCCAATCGCAACCTTAGCCTAATATCATTAACAAATAAAGCCCTGTGTAATTGTTGGAGGAGTGAACACAATAATAACCAGAGTCCTGAGAAAGGATTTTACACTTGTACATGTGCATACAGGTAATTAACCACTGGAACACATTGTAAGTCCTTTCCACAAATACACGTATGCAGAAAAATAAAGAAAGTTCAGTTATGAATTAAAAAATGCAACTGAACAAACACAAATCATATGTGAAATGCAAGTAATTCCAAAAACTTCTCCAATAAAGCACTTACTGAAGTGAAGAATACAAAAGTTATGATTTTTGAATTGTAATTGAATAAATGCTACGTCAAATGCACATTATTTCGTTATCAAAACTTCTCTAAAAATGTAGCCATTAATGACCGAATGTCATTATATTACTAACAATTGTTGTCTGGAGTTGCAACATGGGTCGATCAGTAAACCCCAATATTATCTATCTCTATCACTTGTCGCACATTGTATACTTACCTTAATATAGAGCTAATGTCTAGAGTTTCAAACATGGATTGATTCAACAAAATCCTCTATCATCTTGCACTATTGTTTGTTTGTTTTATTTATGCACCATGTAAAATGATTGTTTACAGATAATAACATTCAGTGGGTTACATCAAGATGTAATACATAGTAGGAACAGTGCGTAAACAAAAAATGTTTGAATTGCAACGTCCCTAAGATAACATAGCTGATAATTATTAGGCTGAGATAGAACATGTCTAAAATAAGACATTATGTCGTTACTAGAATAAAAACAAAATCCAACATAAATGTTTAATTCTAAATCATCCCCCTAACGTATTTGAATAATAAGCAAAACAAGGGAATACACATCATTACCTCTTTTTGACAAAGATAGCACTATTTATAGTGCACCTCATAAGTAAACAAAAATATTTGGAGAGAAAAAATTCCCTTCAGTTTCTTTTTAAAGAGCAAAAGGTTATTACAATTTCGTATATCAGGTGGCAATACGTTCCAAATGTCAGGACCTACATATCTAATCGATTTGTGGGCTAAAGCACTTCTTGGCGTAAACAATGGAAATCAGAAAAATGTCTGGTTGGGTAGTTTTGAATGTCTCTATTTAGAGTAAAATCGTTACAAAATAAAAAAAAAGGTAGTTCTTTTTGATTAAGTCGGTACATAAACACTGCATGAATATCAGTAATTTCCAAAGTTCTCAATCTGAAAAATAATGGGTCAGTGCGACCAAAATACCCAGAGCCACAACAAAGTCTCGTTGCTCTCTTTTGCAACCTTAAGATACTATCAGTATATAATGTATTAATGGCCCATACAATGTTTCAGTAAGAAAAACGTGAAAGAATTGTAAATAATGAACAAAATACTTAGAATACTTAGAATACTTAGAGAAAAGGCTTTAACTTGTACATAACACCAACAAAACGAGACAAAACTCGAGAAAGATCACGGACGTGTTCATGCCAGGACAGGCACTGATCAATATAAATGCCTGTGAATTTGGTACTTTTCTTTTGTTGAATGGTGATGCTATCTATCTTTAATGGAACATAGTTTGTTCAGTGTTATTTTTTACCAACATTCAATGATAATTTATTGCATTTAAACCAGTTAGATAATTTTGGCAATTCAGCATTTAGTAATTGAACAAAATTATCTAGGTTTAAATAAGAGCAAAAAATATTAGCGTCATCAGCAAATAATATATATTGTATTAAAGTGACTCGGTAACAATGTAAGGTTGATGAAAAAGCTGCAAATTTTTGGTATGAAATGTTACTTATTATATTCCTTACACTGTACTAATATGCAAAAAAATCCTGAACAAATTCTCAAAACGCAAAAATATTTATGGGTTTTCTTTGAACGCGTCACTGTGCGACACCCTCTAACAGTAAATTCTCCCTACCATTTTTGAATTTTCCCAACTGTTTTTCACGAAAATAGGACATGAGACAGGCTTTTAAAAATCTTTCAACACTTAAATGTCTGGAATGGTATATAGCGCCAATTCATTGCTTTGTGACAATTTACATTCACTTAAAATGTAATTAAATTTTAATATTGTAGTTGGGAGAATTAATGAATCGATCAAATCAGTTTTTCCCAATGTTTATTATATAACGTCTGTTTTCACTCAAACTTTCAGATTATCTTTAATTGTACATCTAGCATTGAAGTCACTACCTTAGCACCATTTCCTCTCATCTGAACAATGTTACCAAGTCTCTTTAAGGAAGAGACATTACAGATATCATTAACATAAAATTTTAAAAAGAAGCGGACCTAAAATAGAGCCCTGGGCAGGCGCGGATCCAGGATTTCTTAGGGGAGGGGGCCCAACTTTTTCATTTTTGTTTGCTCCCGAAAATTTGAAAATCGCGCCGGCCTGAAAAGTCGCTCAGTGGGGGTGGGGGGGGGGGGGGGGGGGTAGTGAGCACATTTTTTTTTTTTGGTCCTCGAAAATTTTTCAATTTGCACCCCCCCCCCCCCCCCCTTGAGCGCCAGGGGGGGGGGCCCAACCCCCAAAAAAGGGTAAAAATCACGTGATTTTACATGATTTTTTTTCTCAAGGGGGGGGGGGCCCGGGCCCCCCGGGCCCCCCCCACCCCCCCCCCCCTGGATCCGCCACATGCCCTGGGGCACACCAAACGTAACTGATGACACGGTTGATTTGGCGTTATGAAATATTTTATATTGACCAATACATGACTACGAAATCAGTTTAAAGGTACACCACGTATCCCACGTATTGCTTGTTAAACATTGTATACTTTACCTCAACACAGAGCTGATGACATTTGACGAAGTAGTCATAAGCTGTATTGTAGTCTTCGATGTCGTCGAAGTAAATACCTGTATTGCAAACGATATCACCATGAGTTTGCAGTTCTCTCCAAAGGCTTGCTGACACTGTTCAAGGGCTATCTGGTACCACTGAAGAAAAAAAGAAGAAAAAGGGGGAAAAGATAACATGGAACTATTGCAGGAGATTATCACAAATATCTGGGCCCTAGCTGCTTCATAATTTTTTTTTAAATCACAAGTGTCACATTTCTATAACAAATTTGCCGTCCGCCAATCAAATGCAACAATTTCAGTAGCTTATAACAGTTATTGCAACTTGTTATTGATAACAAGTTTCATGAAACAGGGCCCTGATAATTATGCAGGAAAGACTCGGTGTACATTGTAGCTCACACCTTTAAGCCTTGTTTATATTTACCTCTGAAGTCTACCGCAGCAAAATAAAAGCAGTTTTACATGAAATTAAAAGCAATTTGATGTTGAAAAAGAAGCTGAATGCAACAGACCCCTCAGCGTACTATCATAGCTGTGACTTAGTAGATACAAGAATGTGTATATGAACTACATTATATAGTTTTTTGTTTTTTTTTCATTTATTTCGGTTTAAAAAGACATATAAATATACATGATTCAAAGGTCCATGGACCGAAACTGCTCATGTTTACAAATTATACAATACGGTTTATAAATACAGTAAATATACAAAAGTGAGCCAAACAAAAGGTACGACAAGTACAATACGGTAATAAAGATGACAAAAGTAATACAATTCCATCAATACAATACCAAAATACCAAAATGAACTAAGTCTTCTTCTTCTTCTCTTTCACCCCTCCATCCTACCTCCTCCTCGATCCTCCTCCCCCTTCTTCTTCAACTTCTTCTTCTTCTCAAGGGCAACTTAGCTAGAGCCAGTGCTATAGTATTCCTTTTTAGGTACCGTGCCTTGAGCATCCAATGGGATGGATATGTGCACAATATAAACAAAGCATTAATTAGCATCAATATTACTCTAACTCATTTTACAATGTCCATTTATTATGGTTCAGCTATACATCAATCTTACCTCTTTGCTTTCTTCACTTCCACGGTTACACAGGATAGCCTTGGTCATACTGGCTTCCGCTTCTTTACCGAGGTCTCCAATCTGCATTAATAATAATGGAACATTCCTCATCAGGTACTGTCTTCTTAAAGTGAGAACTATGACACCATCTGTCTCCGTGGAGAGAAGCAGACTTTACAACGCCTCCTAGCCTGCCCACATCTACCAGACCCTTGTACCCAAGAAGATCTGGATGCACTGACTCCCTGTGCGATACAATGCATCAAACACTGGATGGGGACAATCTAAATCAAGAGTGAACAATTGTGGCTTAGTGACGTGAGAAGAAGAAGACTGTCTTCACAAAGGAGGCTGGTTGCCACTAATGTCTCACAGCTATTCCTACACTGTGCCTTACTGGAACATTCATTCAGGCCCATATCTGTATATCCTCATTACATGTACTCGAAGAATAACAGATCAAATAGCCTAGGTAATTATAACAAACGGAATTACACTGCTTCTTTAACTCTACTATATAGCCTTTCCACGACATTCATTCCACATCTTGTGGTTCGGCTCAATAACTTTTGATTTAGAGCCCTTAAAAATATGCCAGATGCAGGAGTAGAAAGGGCAAAAATTCCTGCATACACTGAATCCATTTTTTTATTTCATGACTGTATTGCATTCGATGCCAAGAATTTTGCAATTGAAAATAGGCTTTAAAATCATTAAATAGGCCACAATTTTATGTTAAGAGATTCAAGATTCATTGTTTTTCAATCAAAATTTGCCAATTTTTCCAGCTTTTCGACAATATTCTTGCCCATGTATACTTTTTTTAGAGACCTAACATTGTATTTAAAGTAGCACTTCAATCAAAATATATATCAATGGAAAGCTTATGGCATCGATCAGGCATAAACAAAAACAAAAATCTAATTATGTTGATACTTAAAGGTGAAATTCAAAGAAAATCACAAATATGTCAACTAATGTATGACTAAAAACTGATTAGCTAACAGATGGCCATCGTACAAGTTTTAGGTCAACTACATATCGGGTGATTTATAAAAATACAAATACAACCACCTGCATAGCAGTTGAGATACACGAGAGATTCGCCGGAAAAATAACGATGTTTTAATGACGTCACTATATGGACCAATACTGCCCAAGCAGACGACATCCCATAAAGAATGAACATAACTGCAAAGCTTTTATTTGTCAAATTATACTGAGTTTAGTGTATATAAATGTGATGGCATGTCAAACCATTCAAAAGGGGATATGACCCGATTCCGATAACTAAAATCTTTTGCTTGTAAATACACAGGATAGGGCTTAATTAACAATCAAAGAAACCAGACTTTCGAATTGAAAACCCCCCGGAATGATATTAAGGACGGCATTTGTTCCCTCTTGAAACGCCGAACATAACGCGTGTGTGCAGCTGAATATTCAATGGCGTCTTATTTTGTTTACAAGCGACAGATTCCTTTATTTTTGTATCGCTGCATTTGTCATCAAAATAAAACCATGTGCGGAGGTTTAGAGTGAGGCAATATATTATACATTTAGCCTGACGGTAGTGAAGTCAGAGAAAGAACTCAAGAGAAGATGAAAACACAGGCACTGAAAATATGTGAGCTGTCATGGGACATCGTCTGCTTGTGCAAATCGTGTCCATACTGTGACCTCACACATCTCAGCAGCGTTCGGAGAGCTCTTCAGGTGCTATGCCGGGGCTGTATTTAAGCGTTTTATAATTTATAATAATCATTACTTCGAAAGTTTCCAAGCATTGAATTTTGATAACCTTGTCGAATCAAAGTTTCAACTTTGCAATAATGAAATTAAGTTAGTTTTTAAAATCAATGAATATCTACTTAAGTCGTAATTACAATCCACAAAATATGAATTTGTCATCATTCATTTTCTCGCCCAAAAGACACCAATAAAATGCCCAAAATAATGTGACGTAGGCGATTGGTGATTGTCCCCAAAACAAACTAAAGCTCGTACCCAACTACATGGAGCCTATGGCTTTTGCCGTATAAGTTTGTTGCAAGTTTTTAAATAAAGGTAAACAAAAGAGAAAGAAAGTGTAATGTAATATGTTGCCTATTCCATAAGAAGTTACGAAAGAAATTATACAGATAAAATAAATCCATGAAGTTAACACAATATTAAAGTAATATTGTATTGCTGGTAATCATTCGTGCTCAAATCACACTGAACAACAATCACATCAAATCGAACATCGCATAATTCTCAAGTATTTGTTTCGTATATTGGTCAGTGAAGACCTAACGATGGCCATTATTTGAACAATTGATTAAGATTTAGTTGATTTTTGATGTGCTAGTAGGGTATCTCCACGCCGGAGTCAAGGGTCAATTAAGTCTGGATACGATTCTGAACTAGCTGCATGCCGATTTTACATCTATACTATGCCCGACTCGCCTGTGACAGCAAGCGAAGCAGACATTGGTAAAATTCATCAACCTCACCAGCGAAAACTGGCCCATCAATACCATCAATATCATCGTCACTAAATTCAGATGATTAATATTGAACCTCCAAGTTACTGTCTGTCCTAATTTCACTAATTTTATGGATGATAATTAATCAAAATTGATGATAATATGGCCGTAATCGGTAGCGCGCGTGATACGTCGTTGTGTGAATGCGGGAGTAATAACCCGCAATCGCCTACGTCATCATCGAAGCCGCCCAATTTGTATGATTTCGGTTTCGTTTATGGGGGATGCCAAGATTCAATGTTAGATGTCTGATTGTGGTCACATATGCGTTTTTAGGAAAACATGTGACACTTTCACTTTATTCAGATCGTTAGCTTTCATTTGACATACAATGTCTATTTGAATCAATGTCTACTTTACCAACGTAGCATTGAAACATAAATTCTTGGGTTAACCCCCCCCCCCCCCCCCCTTGACGTGTTTTTATGTGTATGTTTTTTTTTGATAACCCCCCCCCCCTTTTGAGGTTTAATTTTTTATTTAATTTTTTTAACAAAAGAAAAAAAAAATCAAAATGGACGACCTAAAAAAGATGACATTACCCCCCCCCCCCCCCCCCCCCCCCCCCCACGAAACGGAATGTCGATCGGTCAAATTTTCAAATTTCGGGACAAAAAAAAAAAAAAAAAAATGTCCTCTTAGGGGCAGGGAAAAGGGAGGGACAAGGAATACAAAAGAAAGGGGGTAGAATGATGTGAACACTAAGACAAGGGAAAAGGTGAGAAGATATAGTGCCCAGAGTGAGAAAGAGGGACAGAAAGGGACAGAGAGAGAGAGAGGGGGGAGTAGAGAGGAAGAGAAAAGGAGAAAAGTATAGTATAATTGCCATGTGGTTACCTCTTTGAACATCTGAATGGATCTTTCTATGTGTTTCCTAGATTCAACCGAAGCGTCAGCTGCAAAGAGCGTGCTATCTCCTTCACACTCCATCCAAGTATTCAGGGTATAAGCAAGGCGCATCAGCGTGTTTGCTAACCTGAACTGAGGAAGAAAAAAAAAATTACTTACAAACAAACAAGATAAATCATGTAAAGATACTTGGAGTTTAATACTTTGTTTTGCTTGGGGTTCCATATTGGTCTCTTCAGTGGCGTACGCAGGATTTTTAAAAAAGGGGGGGGGGAGGGGTTTAACATTTTGAAATCGGGCCAAAAACAATCGCAACGACTCAGCCAGCCGCTGAATAAGCGGGGGGGGGGGGGGGAGGGAGGGGGGGGGGGTGTGTAAGAGGACACTTTTTATTAGTTTGGTCCCCCCAAAAAAAATCGCAATAAGCGGGGGGGGGGGGGTAAGAGGGTACTTTTTTTACTTCTGGGGGGGGGGGGTGATACTAATATTAATTAAATATTGTCCTTCGGGAAGACGTTAATCTACATTGCGACTCTCCACCCAGGTGAAGTAAATGAGTACCCGGTAGGAAAAATTTCCTTGAATGCTTTAGCAGCTGATTTTGTAATTGTCATTGATAAGAAGTTTTATGCAACAGGACCCTGAACGAATATATGTATTATTTACATCTGAAGTATCTGCTTAACTTGTGTGAGTTTGACCTTTTACTTATTAGCACTTGCTAGTTTCATGAATTACACGCATTAAATTTAAATTCATATAGTAGTAGTTGATGTGTACAGTGTATGACTACCTTTCAGCAGGGCGATAATAATATAAACTTTTTGCACAAATTGTGCCAAGGATTTTTTAATTTAATACCAAATGTCATTTGACATCAGAATTCAAATTGGCAACACGTTGAAAAATCTATTTATTGAAATTTCTAAAGTGAATAACGATGTAAACTGGGATCATTAACCTGTATAATAGACTGCATGTATTGTACATACCTTGTGAGTGGGTCCTTCTAATGTTTCTCTGATTGCAACAGCCTTCCTGCAGTAGTCGATGGTAGGTTTCAAGTCAGAGATCTGTTCAGTACCGACGAAATCATGGAGCTTGGCGATCTGTCAGAAAAAGCCAGTTGAAATGAATTATTATGGTGATTACTTTTAAATGATTTAAATTCTGTCTTTAAAACCTTCTCAACCTAAATCTCAATGGTTATCTACATGTACATGAATGAGCAAACCATCATGCAGTCCTCATTGTTACTCTAGGTTTTTTTTCATTTTGTCCTTTTCATGGAAACTATAAACTTTCAAACCTGTCTTAGTGGCCACCTCTCTTTAAAGGCCACCTCTCTATAAAGACAACATGCCCCCTGAAAATAGTTTCTCATTGAAACCTGTACTAAAGGAATCTCATACACAAACACCATCTACTTATAAAGACCACTTTTCATGTTTCCCTTGGGTGGACTTTAATACAGGTTTCACTGTAGTACACGAGTAAGTGGTAACACAGTGACATGTACCTCAATGGCCCACTGGAATGTACGGAGTTACTACCCAAAGAAAATGGATTTTCAATGATTAAACATGATCATGAAATCTTGCCAATCCATCAAAGAATCCAGTTGCACGGAAATTTAAAAGGGTAAAGTATATTTCCACAGCAGCCATTTCATTCAGAAGTCACCCCTATCAACTCTTGGTCAGCCGTCGAAAAACAGGCTAGGATTCAATCATTTCGTAGCGTGACACTTTGAGAATATCAGTCACTCACAAATTTTCAAACTTCAAGAATGGAATATATTTGTTAGTTTTAAAGTAAATCTCGAAGCAACATAACCTCATCACAGAGTTCCCCGCACAAGTCATAAAGCTCCACAAGTCGCTCTGGTTCGGAACCCAGTTGCTTGGTCTCTATTTCAAGGACTTTATCAATAATGCCCTGGGCTGCTTCGAACTTGCCTGCCTGTGTGCTGTATGAAATAAGACAGAAAAATTATTCATGTCTTAAACTGGGTGTTAGTAGCAGAAAAAACAATACATCAACAAATTTTTAAATCTTCAATTTTGAACGAATGAATATTATATGAAGCATAATATAACATTCAATGAATGGTCGCATTCTAACTTTCCAATGGATGCTCCTTGTAATGAGGGGGGGGGGGGTCATTCAAAAAAAACTTCTATTCTTTTGAACAGATGTTATATGAGACAAGACAATGCATCAATAAATTGCCATATGTTAACTATTTTAAACGGATGTTTTTATTGAGAGAAGAATCCTATCAACAGTCATGTCTTTATGCTCTTGAATGGCTTTTACAACAGACAAGACTAATATTATACACTGTACAGAACATGTATACATCTCGACAAATCAAGTCAGTATAACATTAGTTCAGGAGATGATGGGTCGCATCAACGGTAGGGACCTTCTTTCACATCACAGTTCTTATTTTTTCCCCTCTCTAATTCTTGATAATTCTTTTTGTCCCCTTTCTGAATGTCGATAATTCTTCTAACGACTTTCCAGGATGTTTTTTCCTTCACATGTTAAGCCCGATCACTAATAACTTCAACAGCAGTACATTTACAACCATGTCAAAAAGTTACAATATTCCTTTAATAAGTACATGTACGAAATGCATAGTACTAAAATTTATTTATTTATTTATTTATTCAATTTTTATTTAAAATAGAGGGTAGGTACATTCAGTTAAAAATATACTGCTTTCCAAGTACGTCCTCTAGGACGACATAACATATATGAATATACAAAAATACAAGGAATACATGAAAATATAACTGTCATAAAACTAAACATTGAAAGATTTGACATAATATAGAGTAAAAGCAAACATAACATAAGAAAAACAATTATACCGGTACAGGGAAACAAGAACGGAGAATCTACTATAATTAATGCTTGGCCAATCGGCATCCGCGCTTAAATATTTCAATCGATTTGGTTGATTGAATTGAGAAAATAAGTGTTAAACAGGGAGCTTGCTTTATACGAGAATTATGTTGTTGTTTTTTATTCGGTTACATTAGTTGAAGGTGCGATAATTGATAATTGATTTTAAATAAGTTGGGGGCTTTGGGGCCATGACATTTATAATTTTAAAAACTAACAAACAGTAGTGATATTTTAATATTTGTTTGACCGAATGCCAATTTAAAGTTGTAAGAAGCGTACATTGTGGTGTGTCGTAATCCTTATTTAAAATCAATCTCGCAAATATGTTTTGTAACTTTTGCAGCTTCGATAAATTTGTCTTTGAGCAGTTTCCCCAAAAATTACAACAATAGTCGATATGTGGTAAAATTAATGCAAAATAGATGTTTACAAAAGTTTTATGGGGTATCAGGCGTTTTATACGACGAATTCATCCAAAAGAACGAGATATTTTACATGTTCAGACCACGTCAGTAATTTTGTGAGTCAAGTAAAACTCCTAGGTATTTTATTGTTTCGACACAATGTAAGTTATTATCATTCAATTTATTTGAGAGATGATTGTTCTCCAACTTTCTTTTTGAGCCAAAGGACATCACCATAGTTTTCTGAGGGTATATATACATCTTATTTATATAAAACCACTTACATATTAAATCAAAGACATTCTTTAAATTTTCTTGAACTTCAGATTTTTGTCCAGGATGATTAAAAATGACAGTATCGTCAGCATAGAGTGACGTTTTGGAATTATCATGACATTTTAAATTACTCATTTTAATTAATATACAATAAAAGAAATCAAGGGGCCCAAAATTGACCCTTGTGGCACCCCGGATTTAACAGTAAAGCTTGTTAGGCACTTACAGAATGTGTGCAAGGCAGCTGAGGTTATCTGCAGTTTTTTTAGGATCATCACTAGACATAGCAACACTCATCTCGGTGTATTTAGATGCCATTGTATCATATTTCTCATCCATCTATAGAAGAATAAAGGTACAAGTTTTGAGCCAAATCATTATAAAGGTAAGAGCCAAACGTAAATGTATATTACAAAAGAAATGAATACACGGCGGAAGGTTATTTTGCATTCAAAATAAAACAAAACAGACGGATTTATTCATCTGAACATTTATTAGTGCATTGGAGGGAGGCACGATAAACCTTGGCTTTTAACTGAATCAAAATATTGGCAAACATTGAAATGCTGGCGAAACTAATAACTAGACCAATATTATAACCTTTCTTTAAACCTGGGACGGTCTCTATGGTTTTGAATATAGCAAGGAAGAGTGTACTGTATATTGGATCTTTAATAAGCCAATCAATAATAAAATAGCAATATTTTTTTGTTTTTAATCGCAAAGTGTTTAAAAATAATAATACCGGTAATAATAATAATAAACCTTTCTTTATAGAGTGCAGATCACATCCCTATGCACATCAAAAGTTTAGAAAATGAAAATGATACTCTCTATATTTGGTTTCTATTCTATGAAATTTAATTTGAATTTCTATTTCTATTACCTTTCTCCAGTAAGAAAGAAGCTGCGAGCTGTAGTCTTCATCATACAGACCCTTGATCATATCCCAATCACAGAGGCATTCAATTAAACGCTTCTTGTCCCCTAACTTTATCAGTTGATATGGATATTCCTGCAAGGCAAACAAAATTAAGGCATTAAATTGGAATCTTGAATATGTCAGGTGTCCCAAGCAGTGCTGACCTGCCTGTGGGCAGTAGATGAATAATTGTCTCATCTTCGTGTGCCTGGTATTTCTTGTCTTGTCAATCATGTCCCAATCACACATGCCTTCGCCATTCAGTCAAATAGAATTTAACCCCTTACTCGATCAGTTGATGTGGCTTCTCCTGAAAACTCAAAAGCAAACAAGTCGTTTTAAAGATACTATGTTCCTTTTGCAGCTAACGTCAAATTCTGTAGAACTTTGCAGGAATTATGAATATGTCATGTATGTCCTATCTGTGAAATTTAAACGTTAACAGTGTCCTAATATTCAAACTATGCAAGGAAACCCGTTTAATTGCCAGACTTCATTGTCAGACACTATTGAGTGACTGACTGGCTTTTTTCTTCTTTGGTAATAACATACATAACATGAGCTGTAAAGGGTACATGCGCATTTGTCTACATCAATAACCCACTTCTTGTAATGGCCAAAATTAAACTGATTGAATCTTTGCGTAGCATAAAACGTACAACCATTCGGTACCATTGTCTGAAAATCAGACTATTACTTACTGGCTCTATAGCTCTTAAGTCGATTCGACAACTAATAGTCGTTATTTTCCCACTTAAAGACATTTTCAAGCCCCCATTTTTAAGGGAAGTTTTAAATTAGTATTATCTTTCAAATGCCGTTGGAATTTAACCTTTTCAAATTTTGTTTGGCCTGCAAATGGGACATAGTACCTTTAATAGTGATCCTTACATTATACATAACACAATGAATAATGTTCCTTTCCATGTAAATTCAATTCTACTTGTTCATTTAGAGCAAAACTGTTTGTTTTGTACTTTGACCCTTTCATTACAGTTACAGATATCAACAAAGCAACACATATACGAGAAGGCTAAATGATAATAATTATAGATATGAAAAATATCTGAATGAATTAAAGAAGAGACAATATATAAATGTATAATATATGTAACGCATAATGTATAATGTATAAATGCATAATATTATGTCCTGAAGTAGATGTTAAACTTAAACTAATGTTTTTATTGCTTATCTTCTTTAACTAATTGATAGACGTATGCCAACAATTATACAATTTTGTCACAACTGCGCCAGGAGTGTCAATTTTGACAAACATGGAACAATGTTGTCGAAGGTCAGGATTTTGTACCTTTATGTTTAATGAGAGTGTACCCCCCCCCCCCCGGTTAGATATATTTAGGTGGTCCAAAAAAAAAAAATCTTGAGAATTCCTTTCTTTCAAATAGTTCTGTAGTTAGAAGCTTCTAGAAAAGCAACAAATGGGTTTTAGACTTGGTTTTATTTAGGAGTTGGTTTCCCTGTGTGCCGGAATTGCCCGGCAGCAGGTGGAAATCTCGTGTATGTTATGCTTGGCTAGCATATGAGATGGAGTGCTGTGATGTTCTTCCTCCATAAAAAGTTGTTCTTTTTGTACATTGTATGTAGGCAAATTATGTAACTTTAAAGAAAATGTGTAGCTGGCGGAATGCATAGTAAGTCTTTTGTCGCTACATGATTGCCATTGTACGTTGTTTGAGTCACGTGAAAAAGTATAGTAATAACAGCGAGCGCATCGTCCCTGTGTGATGTGGTCGAGGGTAGGCACTTGATGTCTACTCTGTAATGTAAGGTTTAGCCTTAGAGGGACCATTCTGTCTTTACCTAAGTGAAGAAGCACAGCCTGTCCAGTTTCTTTTTCCAAATCGTAAGGTGTTGCATCTGCAACCCCGTGTCACTAGCACGTTGTTGGTGTACGGCAACTTGGTTTTAAGAGCCCAGTCGGTGCCTCTGTAGTTGGACGTATGAGAGTTGGAAGTGTTTGTTCCTGTTTGTTTTTTATTATTGATACGTACGACATGAAACTTCACTCATCAGTGTCCTGTGACTAGCTGATCCATTTTCACCAACGACATTACAAAATGTTCACTATTATTATTATTATTACATCATCAGACACTAACCTCAACCTTCCTCTCCAGATTGGACACATTTTCAAAGTAATCAGCCAGTTTTGTGTTCCACCAGCGTATAAGAGTCTCGTTCATAGTTGCCTCCTCTACTTCTTCCTCTCCCTCTCCCAGCCGGGCATTGAAATACTTCTTCCTGATCGCCTTGCTGAGGGAGCGGTGGTAGAAGTCAAGCCGCCCCTCTCCCCTTTCCCCAAAGGGTCGCAGGAAAGGTCGTAGGGCGCGGTAGACACGGGCCCACTTGGCGGCGGGTAGCGGATGGAGCTTGTTGGATTTTCCCCCCTTCTTGCTGGCACCTGAACATAGAAGATAACGTATTACCTGCTTTAGTGACCACCTGTCTATAAAGACCACATTTTCTGTTTCCCTTGAAAGTGGTTTATTATTGAAACATAATGCTACAGGAACCTGCACATAATAAGGACCAGCTGCCTATAAGGCCACTTTTCGTGTCTTCCTTGAGCAGTCTTTATACATTTTCAAGAAACTGTAATGTCTCGTGCATCCCCCAGTATCGCAGCAATATTTAACATCTTTTGCTGGTCCTTTTTTGTCATTCATTTTCACTGGACATTCTTAAAAAAAGCAAATACATGGAATATGAATGAGTATGCTTAGTGTTGCACCTTACAGTAAGTAATTATTGCAATTTCATGATGATGCATGCTTGGTGCTTATATGTGATATGTAATACATGCAAGCATATGGATGTGCATATTATATTGAAGGAATGATATCTGCATAGGGGCATTAAGATCATGTCAAAATTTCAAGCTATATAATGGTGGAACTTTAGGGGTGTCGTTTTCCATTTTTATTATATAACATGCAAATAAATAAATGATCAATTAATTATCTCATCTTACAAACCTTTTTCCTTAATGTTCTCTCCGTCATCCGAAGGCATCAGGTTATCCTCATCTCCAAGAATGGCCAGGAGCTCAGCCTCCAGGAGCCCTGAGGAGGAGCACTCCAGGAGACACAGGGTAGCCACCACAAGGTTCCCTCCACTCTCATCTTCAAACCTTTCCAGGACTTGTGCTAGGAGCCTCAAAAAAAGACATTTACACATCAATATAAATAAATCTTTGTCTTATAGGGAGGGAAGGAGATTAGCCTCCAGGAGCCCTGAGGAGGAGCACTCCATGAGACACAGGGTAGCTACCACAAGGCTCCCTCTACTCTCAGCTTCAAACCTCTCTAGGACTTGGGCCAGGAGCCTGAAAAAGACATAAACACATCAATGTTAATAAATCTTTGTCTCATAGGGAAGGAAGGAGATCAAAATCCAGGAGCCCTATGGAGGAGCACTCCACGAGACACAGGGTGGCTACCATAAGGCTCCCTCTCCTCTCAGCTTCAAACCTCTCCAGGACTTGTGCTAGTAGCCTGAAGAAAGAAAAAAAAATTACACATCAATATAAATAAATCTGTGTCTCATATGGAAGGAGAAGGAGATCAGCCTCCAGGAGCCCATGAGGAGGAGCACTCCAGGAGACACTGGGTGGCTACCAAGCAGGCTCCCTACACTATTATAGCTTTCTAGGACTTGTGTTAGGAGCCTGACAAAGACAATTAAAAAATATATATGTATATATCTTTGTCTTATATGGAGGGAAGGGGCAGGCTCCAGGAGCCGCCATAAGAAGGAGCACTCCAGGAGACACAGGGTAGCTACCATCAGACTCCCTTCATTCTCATCACAAAATCTCCAACACTTAGGCAAGAAGCCTGAAATATAGAAATGTACTATCATTAATTTCTACTTTTACACGTACATGTATGTCTTATGACCCATCTATATGATTAGATTTTAAAAGAAATTGCAGGATTGAATATAGAATATCAGAAGTATAGAAGATTTATCTCAATGAAACCTCAAATGGTCAGAAGAAGAGTTATATTGAAATTGCATAACATTCAAACCCTTCCACGTTTAGAATAAACCAAATAGATTACCAGTCCATGGTCAATCGCGCAAAATGGATGACATCACTATGATTTGTAACTAGTCAGGCCATTTCTAAGACTGGACGAACTACGGCACATTCCAATTTCAATAATGCTAATCATAGGACGTTTTAGGACTTTGATAAGAATATTACTTAAAAATTCTATCCATGCAATCCTAATTCAATTTCTGTCAAAATCTGATCATAGTCAGATTATAATAATATAAGATAACAGTGAAGCCCCATGAGTACGTGGTAATGTGTCAGACATGGGTGCTGTACACGAACCCACGGCTTATGCCGAAAGAGTGGGTAGCGTCGCGTTGACTTGAACGTGACCATTCGTCCAAAGTCCCGTTTGGCCGAAAGGGTGCGTTGACTAGTCTTCCACATCAGTCGTTTATAATGGAATTTAAGGAATAGAAATTTAAGTCGTTTAAATTCAAATAATCGAAATAGAGCAGATTTAAATGAAATAAAGGTGTTTACCTAGTCTTGCATATCAGTCGTTTATTTATTAAAATATCAAAAAATAATATCCATTTCTTTCTATGTATGGATTCAGAAAGCCCCTCCCCCCTCCCCACCCACCCACCTATCCCGAAAGGGTTAAAGCTAGGCGGTAGGCCTACTCCGTTATTTATTTATTTATTTGTTATTTCATTTGTAAAGACTGTTATGCATGACTAGTTTACATCCAAAAATAAATTCTATACATACAAAGAAATGGATATTTTTTTTATTGAATGTATTAATTGATTTAATTCTTATAAACGCCTGATCTGCAAGACTACATAAAACTCATTTTATTTATTTTTTAAACTGTTTCTATTTTAAATATTTAATTTAAACGACTAAAATGTCAAGTCCTTAAATTCTATTATAAACGACTGATGTTGAAGACTATTTAACGCACCTTTTCGGCCAAACCGGGGAGGGGGCTTTGGACGAATGGTCGCGTTCAAGTCAATGCGACGCGACGCTATACCCACCCTTTCGGCATAAGCCCGAACCCACTATAATCATGAATCATTTGAATGACATCAACTTACTCTAGAAGCCCATCTGCCAGGGTGTTGATTTTGTCTGTGACCTGAGAGAAGACACCGAAGACTCGGAGCTCTTCACAGGCGATAGACAGCCACAGAGGATTCTGAGATGCTTCCTTGCTAAGAAGACTCGCCATCTGCTCCCCGTCCAGACGCTTGTTGAACTGACCTAGGATCTCTGATACAATCTCCTGTTAAAAGATCAAAGTTGGGTACTGGTCATGAAACCACTTTTGTAATGTAATCAAATTTAATGCATAAATCTTTGTTAAGCACCATGTTTCAAGTTTTTTCATTCACCTGTTACAAATTAATTGTATTTCAATAGTCAGAATGCAAATTTCATACATTAATTGTTGCTAGGTAGGACAAACATTATGGCTTTTCCTACCTTAAATCTAAATACATGGAATGTATGCAATTCGCATTCTGACTATTGAAATACTATTATTCGTAACAGGTGAGTGAAATAATGTTTACCAAGGCACTTTGCATTTGCAAAGATTTGTGCATTAGTTCAACAATATTACGAAAATGGCCTATTAAATTATTGTATTGCCAAAGAATCTGGTAAGAAGTTAATGGGAAAGGATGATTAGTACAATATACACATAACGATACTGTAGGTATTTGTAGTGTGTATCATGAAAGGGAAATCTAACCTTGATAGCAAGCTACTCTAGAAGAAAGCAGATTAAGCTGATGTATTCATTTATTTGTATAAACAAACTGTATTTTTGATTTTGTAACGTAACATAGCATAACATACTGTATAATTGTGTACTGAATAATATTGTGTACTTGTGGTGCTGTCGTCCCGGCTTTATTTCGTGTAAGAAATTGCTTCACTTAATGGCTGCTGGGACAACAGCACCACTGCGCCTAGAAACAATGTATTAGGCGCGTTATAAATGTGATCTATTCTTATTATTATTAAATATCAGAGAAGCATATAATGGTAAAAGTTTGAATTTGATTGGGGGAAAAAGGGGAAAGTTATGAATTTTTGAAAGTTAAAATCATTATAGGTATGGTCTCTTAAAATTGTCTCTGTGATGTAGTGACAACTTTCCAATTTGTCCCAACACACAAAATGAATGAAATTTCAATATTTCAAAAATATATGGTCTTCTTTTTATAGGACTTGTAATAATATTATTACAAGTCCTTTAAAAAGAAGAGTATATATTATATATTTTGAGTAGCACCCCAAGCCCAAGTGTGAAGGAAATTGGGAGCTATATAGAAAAACTTAAATAAGTGATATTTCTGTACCTATCACGAACGGGAGAGTTAACTACACCGCAAAAAATATTATTGAATCATATTGAGAATGGCGGGGGGGGGATAATAAAGACTGAATGGTCTTACCCTTCTGGATTCCATGTCCAGAGGAGTGACGGGTAGCTCCACCGTTTTGATCTTTCTCTCTCTCAGCATACGATGAGGAGGAGTTTCGTTGATCACAGAGAAGACACAACGAACCTGGGGTGCCAGTTTGGATGGCAACCATCTTAAAGTGGAGGCCGTTCTGTCCTCATCAAGCTTTTAACAGCGGAAGAGAGAAATGGTGTTTTTATGGAATTCATGGAATTTAGGCTTATGGAGAAGACACAACAGACCTGTGGAGCCAGTTTGGACAGCAAATTTGTTAAGTACTCCAAATAATAAGCATCTGGGAGCACTCTTGGTGATGGAGAAAAATAATTACTGACTTCTTGATACATACATGTTATAGTGATAATAAATACAATCCTCTTGGTCATGCATATGCAAAGAAAAAGTATTTACAAGTGCATTCTTTTATGGGACTATTATCATTTTAACAAAAAATCATAGGTGTTTATTCTCTTCTCTCATAACGAAAATTGTACATAATTTATAACATTTTATACAAAATTACAAATAATCTTCACATAAATAAATTTGCAAGTGAACTTTAACATTTCAATACGAGGTTACAATTAAATGTTCATGTAAAATATATTTGCAAATGAAGTTACACATTTACAGAAGAAATATATTCACGTAAACAAAAATGTAGTTTCACATTTTAAACGAATCACATATAAAGTTTTTACAATTTCCTCGACCAGCTCTCATATAAATATACAATTTTTCCTTTTCTTTTCCACAATAATTTTTCAAAATTTCCTTCAGAGAGAAAAAAAAAGGTTTATGATAAAAAGAAAGAAGGAGATAGATGATAAAAGCAGAAAAAGGATAGAAAAAGAAAAAAGAAAAAGAACACCTACTGCCCCGCCCCGCCCACACAACACTTAAACAAACGATAACAAATACAAAATATTTATTTTAAAAAAAGAGACAAACAAGAAGAAATGAACACACGCACACACACAATATGCACACATTATACAACTTCTAGACCCTCTTCTCTCATTTACCTTTGCTTTTCGTTTCTATTTTGTTTTTCTTTTCTTTTTATTCTGTTTGTTCGTTCTGTGTTTCTTTGTTAATACTGTTGTACTTTTTGTTGTGTGGGGCGGGGGGCAGTAGGTTTTCTCTTTCTCTTTTTTTTTAGATAATATTTTGTTAATGCTTTTTCTTCTTTTATCCTATATCTTCTTCTTTCCATCATAACCTTTTTTTTCTCTCTGAAGGAAATTTTGAAAAAATTATTGTGGAAAAGAAAAGAAACAATATGCAAGCTATTAAATATATTTGTGGCTTCCACCCAGTAAATGAGATCGATTGATCGATCTGTATCAATAAGGTCGACCTTATTGATACAGATCGATCAATCGATCTTATTTACTGGGTGGAAGCCACAAATATATTTAATAATTTAAATTTCTCCCAGGAAGCATTACATTTATTTAAAAAAAATATGCAAGCTGGTCGGGGAAATTGTAAACATTTATTTGCGATTAGTTTAAAATGTGAAACTATAATTTTGTTTATGTGAATAGTTTTCTTCTGTAAATGTGTAACTTCATTTGCAAATATATTTTATATGAAATTTATTTGTAACCTTATATAAAAATGTTAAAGTTCATTTCAATTTTATTTAGGCCTATGTGAAGATTATTTGTAATTTTGTATAAAATGTTATAAATTATGTGCAATTTTCTTTATGAGAGGAGAATAAAAAGCTATGAAAAAGTATATATATATATATATACATTCGTGTATAATAAAATGATACTCTGAACGTACAATCATGTCTCAAATCTCGTTATTCTGAGTGAAACACATTTCTGTCAACTTTTCATCACAATTATATGAGGATGAGTCATTTTGGTTTTGGAAAGTAAAATTGTCGGTACTATCTGCAAGGTCTAACTATTCTATGTACCATAGAGAAAGAGATGTTAATTTCAACATGATTAGAATTAATTACAAACCTGGTTGAGAGCATCAATGATGATGATTGTTGGCTTTGTGTTTGAGTTTGAGAGGGCACTGCTTGCAATCTGGCATGCTGTTTCATAGTCCTTGGGCATGTTAGAGTCCTGACAACAAAGTGATTACAAGCTATTTTTCATATACATGTATGACCCCCTTTGATCTTTGACCTCATGACCCCCAAATGTAATCAGTTCATTGGCTCTGCAAGATACATACATTTCTTGAGTTTGATGGTAATCCGTCCATCGGTTCTAATGATAATGCGATAAGAAGCTAGTTTTGCACACAAAATGAGCCCCATATGCCCTTTGACCTTTGACCTCATGACCCCAAAATATAATCAGTTCATTGGCTCTGCAAGATACGTACATGCACATGTCTTGAATTTGATGGTAATCTGTCTATCGCTTCTAATGATAATGCGATAACAAGCTATTAATCCATACAAAATGAGCCCCATGACCTTTGACCTTTGACCTCATGACCCCCAAAATCTAATCAGTTCATTGGCTCTGCAAGATACATACATGACCCAAGTCTGTCGGGAATCAATCAATCGGTTCCTGGCATAATGTCTCCTACTTCGTTGCGGAGGCATACAAATTATTATAGTAATTGGCAAAGTAATCAGACAACAAAATTATATATCACCAAATATCTTTGACAACTATTATCATGTTCACGGTACTATGTCCCATTTGCATGCCCAAAAATGAAAAGGTTAAATTTCATAGACATTTAAAGATAATAATAATTTAGAACTTCCCTAAAAAAAAAAGGGGGGGGGGGGCTTGAAAATGTCTTTAAGTGGGAAAATAACGACTATTAGTTGTCGAACGACTTTAGTGCTACGTGCTAATAAGTGCTAATAGTCTGATTTCAGACCATTGTACCGAATGGGCGTACGTTTTGTGCTGAGCAAAGATTCAATCCGTTTAATTTTGGCCATTACAAGAAGAAGTGGGTTATTGATGTAGACAAATGCTCATGAACCCTTTACAGCTCACGTTATGTATGTTATTACCAAAGAAGAAACAAGCCAGCCAGTCACTCAATAGTGTCTGACAGTGAAGTCTAGCAAGTAAACGGGTTTCCTTGCATAATTTTTCATATTAGGACAAGTTGCTAACGTTTTAATTTCACAGATAGGACATACGTGACGTATTCATAACTCCTGCAAAGTTCTACAGAATTTGATGTTGGCTGCAAAAGGGACATAGTATCTTTAAAGGAAATCCAGACAAGAAAAGCACCAAACTGTGAAATGTGTAGAAACCCGTAGAAAAGCATAGCTTGTAAAGCATAGGTTCCCGTGAGACGTGGAAAACTGACCGGGACAGAATATTTTTACTTTAGAGAGACGTACATAATAAAATGTAAGAGGGCAGTAATTTGACAAGTAATTTTATACGAGTTCAATAAAATACAGAGAGAAAAAGAAAGAAAAAGACATACACTTAAAATAAGACGAGCCAATAAATAACAGATCGAGTATCCACCTATTTCTACCACATGTTTCTTCCACCTGAACGTTTATTATGCTACGGTCACAAAGGTTCGTACGAACGATAATTTCGTACGAATCTCCCTGTTTTTCCATTGTCTTCCCGAATTTCCATTGTCTGAAAATCGTTCGTACGGCGTTCGTAGCAGTTCGTAATGGCATTTGTGACCGAGGCTTTACACCGAACACGAGAAGTCAGAATCAGAACCTATTGATTATTTATTATTTATTCTAATTTCCAGTCGATCTAATTCCCAGTTTGCCTAATACCTAGTTCGTCTACTAACCGTATGGACTAGTACATGGTTGTGGCTGTACAACACGGTTGCTGACCAAACGGCAATTCATCAAAGGTTTAGTTGAGTACATTATAGCAAAAGACACCTTCATTGTGTTTTTTGTGTTTCAGTTTAAAAAAAACATTAAAGAGTGATGATCTTTAAACTTATAAGTAACTAAAACATGCTGAGCTGCTCTTTTGACAAAAAAAAACAGTATTTCAAAGATAATGTTCAGCTGATAGGTCCAATCACAATGAGTATGTCATCATAATTTGTTCTTCGCAGTATTAGACCCCTGTTACACATAGGCCTATCTCTGAAGTGGACTGAGGCCGCCTCCGGGGCCGGCTTTAAAATCCGACGCATGTGTAACAGGGGCCTAAACAACTGTTTTTGTTTACAACATACACCTTGCCGATTGCAAATACTCCTAACTTATGATAATGTACATTACTTACATTGTAGACTTTGATTTTTTTGAGAAGTATATATGTCATCATAATTCTTCTTTGCAGTTTTATACAACTGTTTATACCATACATCTTGATGTTTGCAAATACCCCTAACTCATGATAATGTACATTACTTACATTACAGACTTTGAGTTCTCTGAGAAGTCTTTTGATCATTTTCTCAGGATTAGTGGATCCTGGGATGGCACCGACAAAGTGAAAGAATATGTTCCACTTAGGCCCCTGTCCACTGAGGAAGAAGAAGGAGCACATTGATTCAATGAATTGAAGTCGTGACGAGACATGATTTCATTAAAACTTTTTATTCATCATGGATTTAAAACCTGGACACCCTCACTTTTTGAAGTATATTTTCATTTACATATTACTTGAGCCGTAATTTGACTGTGGCAGTCCCCCGTTTGTCCCATTTGTCAAAAACCAGGAGTAAATTTCAATGAATTGATCCAAGGAATATACCTGGGTAATTCTTCATTGGCAGCCTTCAAGCATGCTTCATCAGCAACCCTGGCTAGCAGAGAAGACTTGCCGCTACCAGGTCCACCGAGAAGGATGAGGGCGCTACACTTCTCCTTGTCCTGGATATAGGATTCAATCTGCAAGATCCATTGGCATTCGTAATATTAATAAACATTTGTACGTAATGAGTAACTGGGTTTAATTGAGGTGTATGTATGTTTTGTTTTTCATGTTGCCATCCCCTTCCCCATTTTACTCCGAACCCTTACCATTTCTTCCATCTTTGCTAGTTTGATGGTAAACAAAGCCATCAAGACAAGGCAATTTAAAGGGGGGCATTGTATCATGTTCTTTTTACGTTGTCTTTTCCATCTCTCTCTCTCTCTTTCCCTTTTTTACCAGCCAATTGGGGTAGGTAACCCCCCCCCCCCCCAAAAAAAAAAAAAAAAAAAAAATGCATGGGAGCGGTTAGTGATTTAGGTTTCGAAAGCTCCAAAAGCGCTTTGGAAAGTGGAAAAAAGAGCTCTGGTAAAAATGATAAAATACTTTAATATCACTCAGAAAAATCACACTTATACAACACCAAATCCTACGAGAGCTCCCGCAAACTGAAAAGTATACAAATAAATCATGTTTGCGAGGGCATTAGTGAATGTGCACTGCATGCAGGTTAAGTCAATATTGGATAATGAACGAGACTTGTCGAGTTCATTATCTGGCTAATTGTGACTTATCACATATCACTAATGCAAAAGCTTCGAAACATGAATCACATATTTTGTTTTATAAAAACGGGTCCGCAATATGAATATAAAGTATAGAAATAAGCAACAAACCCAATACAAAATGCCAAGTGTCACACAGAAAAGAGCAACGAATATTTTTTAGGTTTGGAAAAAAGTAACCAAGTGAAAGAGTTATGTCACTCTATTATAAAAGAAGATACACGTAAGTTGATTACGAATCAGCAAGATAATTTAAAAACACAGAAACAGTTTTATGAAACATATAAGTGAAGGTTAAATGATGGTGGAAATTCAGAGGCCAAGATTGTTTTTTGCAAAATTTATACATACCTTCTCTTAATGAGTTAGAGAAAAACCATTAAATAAGAAAGAAATTAAGGAAGTTTTGTATAGTATGGCTGCAGGCTGCAAAAAAAAAATCCCTGGAAATGACGGCCTTCCTGTCGACTTTTACAGAACATTTTGGAATATCTTACACGGTACAACGAATCGTCTTCTTTCTCTAATAATATAATTCATCGTCAAAGCTTCCGCACTTTGCGCGGGAGAGGGGTGGGGGGGGGGGGAACTGAATTCAGACAAGGATTAAGAGCCGAGAACGGTACTACGAATCGTGTTCTTTTTTAATAATTTATTGAAACGTCAAAGCTTCCGGTAGCGGTGAAAACTAAATTCTGACAAGTATTAAGAGTCAAACAGTAAAAAGAATCGTCTTCTTTCTCTTATAATTGATGAAAGTCAAAGCTTCCGCGTGAAACTAAGTTCTGACAAGGATTAAAGTTGAGAACGGTACAACGAATCGTCTTCTTTCTCTAATAATTTATGATGAAACATCAAAGCTACGTATCGTCTTCTTTTTTAATAGTTTAATGAAACGTCAAAGCTTTCGCGCTTCACTCGAAAGGGATGAAAACTGAATTCTGACAAGAATTAAGAGTCGAAAATAGTACAACGAATCGTCTTGTTTTGTAATAATTTAATGAAATTTTAAAGCTTCGCGCGGAAGGGGAGGAAACTGAATTCAGACGAGGATTAAGAGTCGAAAACAGTACAGTAAGAATCGAAAACGGTACACGAATCGTCTTCTTTATCTAATAATTCAATGACACGTCAAAGCTTCTGCGCTTCGCGCGGAAGGGGAGGAAACTAAATTCAGACGAGGATTAAGAGTCGAGAACGGTATAACGAATCGTCTTCTTCCTCTAATAATTAATTGAAACGTCAAAGCTTCCTTCCGCGTGAGGGGCGAAACTGAATTCAGACAAGGTAGAAAACGCTACATTGAATCGTCTTCTTTCTCTAATTAATTAATAAAACGACAAAGCTTTCGCACGGTATAGGCGTGATAGGAAAGAAAGATTCACTGTCATGTGGTATCATTTGACCAATTAAATTGCCCACATTCTGTACCTGTTTTATAATGTATTAACATTTCTACCAACCTTTTCCATGATATCCTCGCGTCCTAAGAGGATACTACTCCTACTTTTCATGAAGGATTCATGTATTTCCTTGTCTTGCTCATAGGGATCCAGATGTCTGCTCTCATCCAAGGGATACTGCTCAGCAACAGCCATCTTGAAGAAGTCAAACACCTACAGGTCACGGTAATACAGATGAGACAAATTATGAACGAGACATATAGGTAGGAGGAAAGGATCGAGTCAAGAGATGGAAACTTGCTATCAAAATCAAATTCTCATAATAATAATAATAATAATAAATCTGGATCTGGAAGAAAAGGGGCACCTACAAAGGGAAACTTAAAAAACATACCCCATTTTTAGACATTGGTATATACTCCAACATCGTCATGATACTACCAGGGATGACATCAGTATTTGTTTCTTTCTTTATGTGGTACAAGATGCTGCTCAAACAACATTCTTTGCAGTTGGGTCTGAATATGAATTTGTGAGCGAGCAAAGTTTGAAAAATTACATCTTATAAAGAAGACAAAAACAAACCCTGATGAGTATTAAGCACAATCTAACGACAAAAGACTGAAAATGTCTTTATAAGTAACATGATTATACATCTTAAAATGCGAGAGAGCGTAGCGAGTGAGCTTTAGAGAAAATGCTTTAGAGGAAAAGTAGGCACGTATCAGAAGGGAAAGGGACACTTCTTGCACCTGAAAAGGGATACTCAGCAGAGATGAAAAAAGGCACTTGTGAGAATGGAAATGGGGAATTTTAATAAGAGCATTTATCAGATGTTAAAAGGGGCATTTTGAAAAGGGGGAGGAGCTCATATAAAAAAAAAGGAAAAATGGGCACTTATCCGAAGGAAATATCGTACTTATTCGAAACGAAAAGGGGCATGGGGCATGTGTTAAAATACTTATCAGAGGTGAAAAGTGGCCAAAAAAATCAGTGGTAAAACGGGAAATTTCTCGCACCTGAAAGAGGTACTCACCAGAGATGAAAAGAAAGGAAAAGGACAGTTACAAGAAAAGAAACAGGGCACTCGTCCTATGTAAAAAGTGCCACTTTGGGTATACCTGAAAAGGGGAGCGGAGCCTCTGGCATAATAGCCAAAAGTGAAGGGAAAAAACAGAAAATCATGTCATTTCAGCAACATTTGTAAATCTGTGGTATCGAATTAGGAATAAACCACGTTTGAATTTTATTTGGGTGTGTCAACCACCCCCAAGCCCCCCCCCCCCCCCTCATCAATACGCCAGTGTGAAACAGAGCCCTGATGCCATCGCTAACCTTGACCTTGAACTCATCCAGCCCATCCAGCTCCACATTACCAGTATCACTTTCAATTCCTTTGTATGAGCAGGAGTACTTGAATACCTTATCCGTCTGAAAACATGAAGCAAAACAGAATAATGTTATCGTTACTGTAAGGCCATTAAACAAAATATACATGTTTAGCGTCCCCGCCCGCTTCCTTTTTGGGGGCCGCCTCCTATTTAATTTTATTTTTTATTTTTGAAATTTTTTAATTTTTTTTTTTTTTTAAAGAAAAAAAACATGAAAAACTGCTAAAATGGCTCTATTTCTGATTAAAAAAAAAAAAAAAATTGTCGGAGGCCATCTTAAAAAAAAATGGCCCCGACTGTCAGGGAAAATGTATCGAGCGGCCATTTTGAAATAAAAAATAAAAAATAAAAAGGGCCTCCTCCTTCCTATTTTTCGAAAAAACAGGACGCTAAACATTTTTTTTTATTTTATTTGGCCTAACATGTGGTTACAATTGTCAATTTAGGCCTGTTCACATAATTTATGCTGGGTTGAAGATCGAACTTTACAAAAACAATCAATATTACAACATGTATTATATAATTTATTAGAATCGACAGAAAGTAATCACATGAAACTAAACCCTAAAAATGCCCTGCAATGAGAATTACATTCATGAAAAATCCATCTAAACCTGAGATTTTGAGTATTGGAGATTCACAATTGTCATATGTAAAAACTCTTAAAATAGCTTGGAGTCTACATCAAACAAAATTTGAAATGGGACACTCACTTAAATGAAGTTTCCAAAAAGTGCAATTGAAAACTTTATATGTTTAGAATGGTTAAGCAATATAAATTACCAATTCCAGACTTAATTCAAATATAATTATGTTGAATACATTCGTCGGGTTTGGAGGTATTGCGCACTTGTTTTTAATGGAGTATGTTAAATCATTTAAGGTGAAAGTTATATCAATCATGAAGGCGCCTTGAAACGATGCCAACTTGAACGATTACAAATAAGGCGAGAAAATTATGTATTTGTTGTTGTTGCTCTATCTCTAATTAAAAACACACACTTCAAAGGCTGGAATTCCTGAAAGAAAATCTGATGGCAAGTAATTACGAAATAAACAAAAGTATAGTCAATATAAATGCAGGACCTCTCGTTTTAAACAAAGTGCAATACCATATTTGATTGATCTTCTTAATAATCGTTGATATTTTGATCCTTATCTTTACAAACCCAATATCTTTTATATTTGTATTTTTGAACAGTTGTCTTGTTAGTCAGACAAATATTTTAACTTTAATGGTTTCATTGTACAATAATTTATGTAGATATGTTTGGTGATTAAATATTCTCTTATATTTATATGTACCCTCGATACCATTAATTGTAAACACACACCTTTCTGCTTTTTAGCTGCAACATGCGCGTTATTGTATTCTATATTTTTCTAAATAAACCTTGAATTGAATTGAATTGAATTGTTTCAAAGTGAGCCAGTGATGCTATTCTATAAAACTGGGGCAGCACGTAAACATTCAACATTATGTTTGTTTGTCAGAATAGGAGAAACAATAAAAAAAAAAATGACAGTGATTCATTCACTTTCAATCAAGAGGTTAATAGTTCAAATCCCAGCGAGTCCAGCACTAACATCCTTTGGCAAAACATTGATGTTTATTTGTCACTCTCCATCCGGGTGTGAATGGTACCAATATGCTGTCCATATATAGTGCTATATGTAAATGAGGAGGTGGGATGGCTGATTGATAGAGCAGATGTCTCGTAACCAAGAGGTCACAGGTTCAAAACCAAGTCAATGCGCTCGTGCCCTTTAGTAAGGTATCAATCCTCATTATCAAGTCCTCCGGAGAGAACAATCACCAACCATTAATGTATGGGTACAGCTGAGGTAACGATATTGGACTTAATCTTAGGGGTACGTTTATGCTCACCTTTTTCTGGCCAGAATGAGGCATTTGTTACGCGTTTAGTTCAAAACACGGTTGCGTCCTTTCTCATTTTTGTAGAATCACAGAAAAACGGCGATCGTAATCGCCGATCGTAAACTCACACAAAGGTGCGTTTTGGATCGGCGATTCTGGGAAGCATAAACGCACAATCATTTGTAAACGCGTTTAAATGGGGTCAACGTAGCATGCGCAGTGCAGGTTTGCGAATCCAGCTGCAAGGCCACCCAGCCAGAATCATGCCTGGAGGAGCCAGAGAAGTGAGCATAAACAGTACACCGTGGAACTGCGATTACGATGAGCGTTTACGATGAGCGTTTCAAATCGCTCATTCTGCCTTCAAGATTGAGCATAAACGTACCCTTATAGGAGCAACACAGCAAGACGTGTAGACATGAGCACTATACTAAAAGCCACTTTTATCATCTTATCATTATCTTACCCCAAATCTGGCTTGTAGCATCTCTTTCAGCATCTTGAGTTTGTGGGGTGCTATGGGGTTGCTATCCACAAACTCCTCTCGATACTTCTGAGGTATATGGTCGATGAAGGAATCATCTCGCAGGGCAAAGAGGGCTTAGAGGTTACAAACAAGAAGAATAAATAGAATCTGTAATCTGAAGTACTATAAGTGACAACATTCAGAAGACAATCTTAATTCCGTTATATACATCATTACATGTACATTATTATGTATAAACATGAATATACAAACAAATTAATACAAATCTTTATGTAACAAATATATGAACATATGGTCAACTGAAAATGAGAAGACAGAAGCAGGATCATCTATAGAGAGCTTCTTTGTGCTTCTATATTTCAGGTGTCCAAAAGAAATAAAATAAAATCAAGGATACTACATATCGTGGTCGAGTGGTTTAAGGCGCTTGACTGGAGATGCGAAGATCGAGGGTTCGAATCCCGTCATGGCACTAACATCCTTTGGCACGATATAAAGCTACACTTGCTACTCTCCACCCAGGTGTTAAAATGGGTACCCGGTAGGATGCGACCGTTATTGTTGGTCAAACAGTTTTTGAGCGTCAAGTCACGCCTGGCTGGAATGCTCCCCAGGGAGTGGAGATTGTGAACACAGTGTGGGCAGGCACTGAATCCAATGACAGGGGTAATAGTATATCTGTAAAGCGTTTAGAGACGTCCGAGATGTATTAAAGGTAGGCGTTACTACTGCAGCTAGAAGGGATTAGACCACACAGCGAGCCAGCGAGGTCGTTGTGACAGGTGGCTATCTCATTAAGCTCTCATTTAACGTAAGAAAAAGAGGATCATGGGGGACCAACAGGCAACGATTTGGGAAGTTTTCTATATAGAGGGAGCAAGTAGCTACAAGTAGGACAGTGTGCCTTTAAGCGCTATATAAAAGCTGAATTTTATTATTATGTACGTCAATGCATACTTCAAACTTGCAATATTGCTTTGAAACTTCCTAATCACCCCCAGTGTCCCCTTATATACGATACTAACATCCAAGCAAATACAAGTTAATTGGGAATTGCTTTGAAACTGTTATGAAAAGTCGCTTTATCAATACTCTATGGATTGGATTGGATTGAATAAAATAAATGATAATAATAATAATACATAACATTTTTTAGGCGCTTAAAAAAAGGTGTTTCTAAGCGCACCATTGTCTGACTTAAAATTACCAACTAAAACTAGTAATAAACACAACAATTCTTTATTCAATGAATCATGCATATGATACTGGCTTTGAACTTACAGTTTGGGTTCTCTTTACGATAGGCGCCGTGCATGATCTCCATCTCTGTGATGGAGAGACCATGAATCCAGCGATAATCACTCACAACACTAGAGGGCACTTCCTCTAGCCCTGGGATCCACCCACATCGATCACTGTGTTTAAATAATTGGAAAACATTATTGGATTAAAATGTGAATTTTTAATAATGGAAAAGTTTATTTGATTTGACTATCATCTTGACTTTTATTTGTTATATTCTGATTTCAATTGGCAACACTAGATGGGACTTCCTCTAAACATGGGTTCCAAACACATCATGCCCTTTGACAAAATTGGATTTGTTTCCATGTGATATCAAAAGAATTTTCAATTTTAAGTTGATTTTGAGTAAGAATCTGAACATAGCCTGTGTTTGTGAAACAGGGGAAGGGCACGTTAACACACAACGCAAGCTTCAGTCATCCGCCAGTGTTGGATTCGAACCCACGATATATGGTTCAACAGGCAGACGCGCTTTACCGACTGAGCCAATTCGCCTCCTTTGGAAGTGGATATGAGGAATATAACTGAACAAAAAAGAATTGTCATTACCTCGTCATGTTGAGAAAGAAAGGCATGATGTTTTCTTGAAAGCATCTATCAATCTCACTCAGGCATGTTCTAAGTGTTTCTTCGGTCGTAGTGTCCTTTGGCACTCCCTATGCAGAAAAACAGACAATGTCGTTATGTTCACAGAAGAGTAAGAGATGCTCTATCAAAGTATACTGTATGCTGTATAGGTTAATACTTTGGTACATTTACTGTTACAGTAACGAGTGAAATTTAATCAAAACTTAGGGTTAAGTTTATGGTTAAGTACGGTATTTCATAAAGTATTGTTTTCATTATTATTGTTCCTCTTGTGTTTATTAATTTGCAGACCAATTATCCAATTACAAACATTGTAAATCAATTTTGTGAATCTTAAAGTTGCAGCAAGGATATGTTAAAAGCTGGCATTAAACTGTTTGAATTAAATTTACTTTTTTTTTCATGGAATTGCCAAGAGTTTGCATGGAACGATTACAAAGTTGCTTAGAAGAGTTTAATTTTCTCGTCTACATGTTCGCATACTTCTCGTAATTTTCTGACAAAAATGTCTCACATCAATACCAGAATACGGCAGAAACTTTTTCTTACAAGGGTTAAGACTGTGAAATTCGAATGAAACTGTTGTTAATTTTACGACATGGGAGCGATAATCCCTTACCCATCTGAGATCACACTCTACAAGATGCAGTCTTCTCTTCTCGCACCACTCTCTTAAGTCTGGGAAAACCTGTAAGTGAAGAAATATTACTTGCTTATATCGTCTAATACCATCTTCAGTCTTCTCAAAAATTGTTTCTTTATTTGAGAAAATGTAACAGTAAAAACAAACATGTCAATATAAACATATCTTGTCTTCTCATGGCATTATATCTGGAAAAACTTGGCAAAAAAGAAGAAATATCACCAGTTGATGTCAACACATAATAAATAAACCTTGAAAATTATGGTGCTACCATGCTTCAACATGTATTAGAAGTTCAACTTTTCATTGTTCATTTTGATACATACAAGTGCTTGATGAATATCAAACTTCACAATTCACGAACCGGTTTTGAATCATACAAAGAAACACATTTTTTTAAACAAAGATATTGGATATTATATCAAATTTGGAGTGGTTAGACGTACCTGCAGCACAGAAAAGGTTACAATTAGATGAAGATGCATCTTCTGGCTAGTTTACTTCGTTCACATTTAATTGCTATGTGTCTAATAATTTCCCTTATTGTTCTTTACTGAATAAAAATTATAGCAAAAAATATTGCATACCAGCATACTGAATGGTGTGTTTCTTAGCTGAAGTGCACACTCTGACATGATACAAAAATAACATAATTTGTTCACTGACTATACATTTAGCTTTATCTGGAAGAATTAAAGAGTGGGAGACAAGAATTAGTGCTAATTCATAGAAGCAAAGCTGTTTAGTTTAAGAGGCAAGGCTAGTTTATGCATGGACCTTTCGAAAACTTTGAACTGCTATGTATAAAGTTATTAACCTTAAGTGAATGATATTACCTCTTTGACCAAGACTTCCCTCTCTGAATGAAAGTCACGGAATGTGGATGACACAAATACTCTGACCGTCTTCCAGCCTGATCGCCTAATGCTGATCCGATGTTGCCGACCCTTCGACTCTATTGTTTTCTCTACGGATTCCCATTGCTGACTGACCTCGGAAGGGTAACTGGGTGAAGATCCGCATCTCATGACGACTTGTGGTTCTCCTCCTTGGTTGCCTCTGTACTTATCTAACAGCGTGCTTGGGCCCTTTGAAAAAATGTAGAAATAAGACCTGTAAATGGGCATCAACTTGCAGAAGAGTCTGTCTACATCACAAAACCAATACAAAGACAATCTATGCACGTGTACATCATCATTACAAAGAAAGAGGAGGATAGAGAGGAGTATATTCAAGAAAAACATGAAGAAAAATTTAAAGAAAAGAAAAAGAAAATGCAAAAGAAGCCTTAGATAGGAGATAGAGGGAGGAGAAAGGGTAGATTCAAGAACATGAAGAGGAGGAAAAGGGAGAGGAAAAAGAAGGAGAATAAGAAGAAGAAGAAGAAGGAGAAGAAGGAGGAGGATCAAGACAAGGAGGAGGAAATATTTGAGCGTGTTATTTATCACCAAAATATACGAGATAAGATATAACAATCGATATTCGGGCAGCTGCCCAAATATTGGTAATTTCTAAATGTTCGAGGAAAGAGAGGCTGCAACCTCATCCCGCATGAACTGCAGTTGTTATGAAATGAAGTGTGAATACTTGTGGAGTAAATATAGAAACAGCTCGTGCTACAAACATAATTCCAATGAAAACTTCCATTTATTTGGAATTCCAAAACAATTTAACTCCCGTGGTACCATATATGCGTTTCATGACTGTCAAAATGTATTAAACACTTCTTTATATCTTTAAATATTTGTATTCATGAATGACTGTATCACTCTCGTTCACTTACAAAATACCAACGTCCTCATACAACTCCGTATTCCATATGAATAAAATATAAATATAAGTTTCTTTTTTTACAAACCACTATAAGAAGCAAAGCCGTCGATTCTTTTTCCTTGTTGGGGATGATTATCTTAGTTAAAACGCTTAACATAGGATACACAGCCCAGATTATTAGCAGCGGCTACTGCGCAGGTACTATTCTGACTGAGGCCCTATATTCGAATCTAATTGCAGACTTCATTAGAAGTCTGCACGACATCCCGTTGTTTGAGATATGATGGTCGAAAGACATGCATAAAAAACAACAAAATAACGCCTGGAAGATGACGTGACCACTTTCTCCAAAAAATCTAATATGTTCTAGACATTGACTTGACCTGGTCTGTCTACTACACATTTGTTGGTCTTTTACATAGTCTATATAAAAATGCAGAAAACAGAAATCTGTGTAAACAGTTATTTGTACAGATTTTATGTCAAGCTTTTGATCGCTTAGATCACAATATTCTTATTAGAAAAATGATTCATATGGATATAAGGCCTTGGATAATGATTGGATTGCCAGTTTTTTAGAATCTAGTAAACAAAATACAAATTTCAACGGTGTTTTATCAAATGTTGAATTCAACCATGCTGGTGTTCCCCAAGGTACACGTCTTGGGCCAATGGGTCTTCACCTCAGTCGTATCCAGTCTTAAAATACAATGTATTCATTATAAACGAGAGTATACAAATTCCTTTTGTCATTCTTAATGTGTAATGTGATTTTAAATGTACTTTTAAAAATGTTTTAACGTGTTAATATTCAAAATGCGAGTTATCACTTTATCATGTCAACATGTAAACATGAACAATCCAGCTCCTGCTGCTTTCCATGTAAAATGCCAATTACGATGCATGTATTTTGAAATTGCATAATAAACCATTATTTAATTGAATTGACACATCATGTTAAGAAATTTCATTGA
The DNA here is from genome assembly GCA_035222895.1 of Strongylocentrotus droebachiensis. NCBI lineage: Eukaryota > Metazoa > Echinodermata > Echinoidea > Camarodonta > Strongylocentrotidae > Strongylocentrotus > Strongylocentrotus droebachiensis. Next base: position 4,143 of record JAVYIG010003760.1, on the reverse strand, counting down.
TTTAGCTCTTTTACATTATTGAGATATTGCCGAACAAATTTACATGAGAGAATAAAATTGAATAAATAAATAATATTATTAACATTAAATAGACATTGAATTCGTAACGGAGACGATTTAGGTGATCTCAGGTGCCGCTTTGCTCAAGGTACAGGCCTAACACATGTAGAAACTCAATCCAAATCCAAACTCAATCCCCCAAAACCCACAATGAAAATTAGATACATGAAATGATTGTTTGAATCATCTGAAATTAGATGTTAGTTTTACTTTTAATACATGAATATTCATAGCTTTGTAATAAAGTGACAGGAAGAATAGTGAAAGCATTAATCCCTTGGTCTAGGTTCCCTTTAAACTCCTAAATAACTCCCTAGCTAGAGTAAGCCAGCAAAGGAAAAGTGTTGTTTCCCAGATGAGGAAAGAGAGATCATGAGAGTTCAAAATAACAGGAAATGATTAAGCACATTTTTTTATATATTTTTTTTGGCCCGGAAATGTGAAAATCGTGCCGACTGATATTGGGGGTAGTGTGAGCACTAAGTAAAAAAGAAGATTTTTTTTCTCAAAATGGGAGGCGAAATGGGAGGGTTGTGTGCACTAAAATTATTTTGCAAGGGGGTATTTGAAGACCCAAAACACCCCTCGCTACGCGCATGGTTAGGAATAACAATAGCTGCCTGTTTAAGCAATATACTTTTTTTTGTCCCCTTTTTTTTTTCTTGTGCCAAAAGATTGTGGCTCGTAGTCGTGTAGTATCCAAGATAAGAGCTGGGGTCTCACAGAGTCCTACCTTTTCCCTTCGTCTAAGTCGATTTGACAACTAATATAATAGTCGTTATTTTCCACAAAAAAACTCATCAGGAAGTGTGTGGAGCCAGGATATCGCATGTTTTCCTCTTATGTTATGACCTAGGAGGTCATAACCTGTTTTGTGCTGATGCTGTGTTTAATTTTCATGTTTAAGCTATGAGATTCCACTTTTGGAATGAAAATTGAACATTACGATAGTTCACCGGAAAAGTTTGGGTGCAAAATAAGTTTAATCCCTCTATGCCACATATGATTTTCGACTGGACGTTCCAATTAATTAAAAATGAACAAAAACAGAAAGAAAAGAAAGAAAGATTATTACAGTAGCCATGAGTAAGCAAGAAATATAAAAAGAAAGGATGAAAGAATATTAAATAAGTTAGTAAGTAAGAAAGAAAAAGAGGAAATTAAACAAGAATAATAAAGAAAAAGAGAAATGAAACTGGAGCTTTGCTTTCTTTAAGTACCCTAAAATAGCCCATTTAAAAAAATGCTAATTTTTCATCCTAATAAGCACCCCTCCCTTTTTTGTCATAAATGTGCCTTTGTAGTAAGTGTATTTTCCCTTTTATAGGTGCCCCTTTTAATCTCTGATGATAGCCCATTTTTGTTTGTATGATACATGTAAGTGCCCATTTTCCTTTCAAATAAGTGGTGTTTGCCCTTCTGATAAGTGCCCCTTTTTTCTTTCTAATAATTGCCCAATTATATTCCTTAAAAAAAAAAAACGTTTCTCCCTATTAATTTCCCATTTTAGATATGATAAGTTCCGTTTGTTACTTGGATTAATGTCCCTTTTTCTTATTAATAATTGCCAAGTGAAAAGTGCCCCTTTTTACCGACATTTCCCAATGCTCCTTACAGAGTTTGTCCTTTTGCGGTCCTCTAATAAAGAGCCACATCTAGTTTCAAAGAATCTGAGCAGCTGTGTGTACTAAGAAGTTCCCTATTTCTACATCCACAATGAAAGGCAGTGTTGAAGAATATGAAGGATTAGACAAAATGGCGGAGTTTTCTAACCCAAAGGTTACTGCATTGACATTACCAAATGTCATTCATATTCATTTTCAAAAAGAAATATGATTACCATACGTGCTATGACAAGATTTTTAAAATCTTTTTATCTACCCTCATATCCCGAAACAATATATTTCTCATAGCCTTCCTGAGATGTGTCCTGTATTTAAAGCGACGAGAGCAATTTTCCTCAAATTTCCCGCATTTATAATTCATCTAGTTAAGAAACATATCATATTAAAGTTCTATTCATTCTTTCATCATGGGATTGTGCTTAAGACCCCATCAAAATTGGTAAATTCATCTGATAATAACATCACGTTTAACAAAAGAAAAACTTAGAGCGCAGACTACCTCTTCTGATTATTTCGAACAAAAGCATAAACTAATCGTCGGTTTGAATGTTCAAATGTTCGGAGAATACGGACCATGTGCTCACGATGTTCGCAAAAGGTCTTGGGGGACATTAAAAACTTAAAGAAATAGTCCCCACCCCCTGATATAAAATTGGTTTCAATGAAAACAGAAAATGATGGAGAAACAGGTTAATGAAATCTCTCATTTATATTTTTACGCGTGTGTATAATATAGAAATCTGACACATTCATACACTTTTGAAGAAAACAAAGTTTAAAGTTAAAAGAAAAATTTGTATTATTTTTAAAGATTGAGAAAAAGTATGTTTTACAAAACGTGTGTGGGTGTCAAGCTTGTAAAACAGGCGCGGGTTCAAGCGGGGCACAGCCGGCCTGTGCCCCTGCCCCCCTTCTGGCGGCCAAAAAAAAAGAGATACAAAAAGAACTGCGACCTCACAAATTTGTTGTTGTTGCTCGCTTGATTCCCTCTATTGCAAATGAATATTCAGACCATCTCACTCAAGGCTGCAAAGTATGATGCTTAAACAGTCTATTGGACCTTGCCAGATCTCTCTCTCTCAATTCATTCCTGATTCTTTCTCTCCATCTTTCTCTACCCCCTCTCCTACTCTCTCTCTCTCTCTCTCTTTCTCTTTCTGGAATTGAGAGTGGGCCTATAATGAATTATTGGATGCACACAAATACAACAAAACAATTACTGTAAATTGATAGTATAACAAGCCGGAAATATGAATTGAACTTTCGGATTTAGGCCTATTTGCAACAACATGTTGAGTAGAACAATTCCCACTTTTTTGTGGTATGCACACTAAGAGCATATTGAATGTCCTTTGCTGTCCAGACTAATAATCTTCAAGGTGACATGACATTTTGACCTCCTTTCCCATTTCTCAAAGTGAAAGAATAATAATAATGGCACTGTCCACTGTGAAGAGAACAGAAAAAGAAATATCAATGTATTGACATACCTGTACCTCTTCTTGTTCTTCTTCGTAATAACGCTGAAATACATCAGAGACATGTGATAGGCATATATCGAATCTATCGTAATTATGATGATTCTCCCAACGCTTACAAAATAATGTAGTCCAGAATCTGGCCGGTTCTTTATATCATACTCCCTACAATAAGCGAGTTCGTTATTAGGATTTGCGCATGGGCAGATAAAGGTCATTCGTTCCCATATTGTAAAAACCATCGATACGAATACTGTATCGTGCTCATGAAAGTCATGTATTCAGTATTCATTTATGTACCGACAGTACATAATCTGATACACAGATGCAGGCGCGCCGGAAGCAGTTTGGGATTGGGGGGGGGGGGGGCAAACATTCCAGGGGGCTCACCTTCCAGGGGCAGTGACGCAATGAGCAAAAACGTTTGTAAGGGGGGGGGCAGAAGAAAAATCTGTATAAATCATCACTCTTACACGTTACATGCAGGCCCCGTGGAACGTTTTTCAAAGTGGAGTAACTATTAGGGACTTTTAGATTTGCACGAAGACAATGCGGATTGCTACGATCGACGTCCTTTTAATGCACTGCCTTGAATGGACATCACACGCATGGGGTGTCGATTTGTATCCGTGGTTGGGGGGGGGGGGGGGGAGGGGGGGGGGGTAATATAGGTGCCAACAATATTTTCAGCAATGGATCAAATCAACCAAGAGGTAGAAGCGTGTGACATGTTGCACCCCCTTCCTTCCAAGTTATTTACTTTTTCAAGTCACCCTCAATAAAGATAACATTTCAGAGAATATAAGAGTGGTAATAAAATTAACAACATGCTAAATGTTAGTCCTGGCTCTTGCCTGCAGTGTAGGCCTACCAGCTGATTTGTAAACGAAGTTTAGACATTACCAAAACAAAATCCAATGGTGAGGGATATCAACTTGTGGAAGTATAATGTTACAAGTGGGCAAATGCATTATAATAAG
>JAVYIG010003759.1:0-183482 GCA_035222895.1 Strongylocentrotus droebachiensis | reverse complement strand
GTGTACGATGTCACCCACTGTTGTTGACTATTTGCTCTGCCTTGCGTCGTGATGGCGGTAATGACAAAGGTGGAATCGAATTTTATCTGAAGCCAGGGGTCTTCGTCATCCTTAGCGGGTGCCCACGCAGAATTACTGTTAAGACGGGCTTTCAGTTCACTCAAATTATTATTTTTCTTACTCGAGATTGTAATAGCGCTGTTGGGAACCTTACCGCTTTCTAGACCAACTGGACTACCTCGAGGTGTGCTGCACAGGTTCACTGTTGAAAAAAAATCACAGGTCTTTAAAACACAGAGACTGTTTTTAAATGGACCACGAAACTATCACCTTATTAGTTGGGCTAAATCAGCATTCATAGCCATGCGCATTTCGAAGTTCTGGCACTAGTGGGTTAGAAGACATGGGACTCTTGAATGTTTATTACCAAATGCCTGTCCCAGTTAATCCGAACGCTTTACCTAACCCCGAAAACGAACCTCATCATCACCTAAAACCCAATTACAACATTGCCCGTATTCTACATTTCTACTAAACCTTTAAAAAAAAAAATAACACAGGGTCGTGCTTTTGAAGAATACGGAATAAATGTCTCAGAATCCCTGTAAATTAGATTACGAACCTAATTTGAACAGTATGTGCCGAATACCGAAGAGGTTTTAGGTGGATAAGTCTCAAGTAATGATGATTAATGCAAACACGTGGTAATTTATTAAGGATGTACAATAAAACAAACAGAGTCTCTTGATTTTCTGATGTCCGATGGCTGACGCTTCAAAACTATATACACAGAAGAGTTTTAGTAAAAATTGTTTTAACATTATAGATTAAAGAGCTTAAGAGAGGTTTTTAATGCGTAGCTAGCTAATTCCTTAAATTAACGAGCACAGAAAACTAATGTGCAGTTGTAAATTATGCTTATGTATTTCTGAATTTCCATGGCTTTAACATTACGAATTCCTTGAGAAATAGCTTTGACGGATCCCAAATAAATTACTTTTATATTAAAGGGTTATCTCAACACATTTTCGTCAATTGTTTTTTTTTAATATTTCATCTTGTTATCGTGAAGGATGTCTGCATGAAATGAAACCAATCAAATATGTTTTTTGGTATGTAAAATATAATTGCCATTAGATAATCGTTGGTATATATTACATATTTATGCTATAAAACGAATTTTTGTTTGCCGATTCCTGTCGTATTAGCTGAGGCTAACGATCTGTATATTGTAACTCCATTTGTTTCAAGTCAACACATTCCCATTATTCTGAAACACTTACCAGTACAGCAAACAACAGCTATACTCTCCTCCCTAGGATTCATCGCCGCCCTCTCTTCGTACCAGCAGTCAGCAATGCTAGTCTTATCGACAGGGCATCTCACAATCACAGCCTCAGAATTATTATCTAAGGACATAATCTCGAAGAGATCTCCTCCCACTGTCGCATATACATCTTTTGGCATATAATCAGAAAGAACAAAAAATATGAGAGATCATTATTGGAACAAAATATATTTGCACTTGTAAGTCTAATTATGATTTGTCTGAATTATTTATAATTGTCTTGATTCCTCAAAGATATCGATAAGTTCTGGTCGTGAGATTACATTGTTTAAACAAATTGTCTGGGAGCAGTAAGGATTATGTAGTACCGAGGAAGTAGAGAATTTACTCAGTCATGATGGCAGAGGTTTATGGAATTGTACAGATATGTAACATGAAAGTAGGTCCAAATTTTACAGCCATTTCTAATCAATACAGTCAAACCTGCTTTATTAACCACCTGTCTTTTTATTTCCTTGAAAATGGTTTCTCATTGAAACATGTAATAAAGGAACCTGTTTACAAAGACCACTTTTTGTGTTTCTTGTAAAAAGAATTCAGTCCTAAGTACAAGCTCACCGACATCCCCCCCCCCCCTCAAAAAAAAAAGCGTGGTAAATTGAATACACGCGTTTCATAGGTTGTCGGCGAACATGCATTTGTGACGGTTTTGTGAAACGATGCCATGGCCATGACGGAAACACTGCACTTATGATGGTATCCATGGTGTTATTAGGATATACCTGACGAAGATATTGAAGTGAACAGAATACAGGACTGTAAACTTGATAAAGCATTTACCTTCAAATCCTAGATACTTGCAGACCAACCGTGAAGCGTTCCTGGACCAGTTTAATTGATTGATCAACAAGTAGGTTGTAGGGCGAGAACGAGATGTGATAACTACTCTTCCTTCACTTTTACTTCCACCGACTAGTCTCACGGACCGGACGAAGGAGTCTTCATGCAATGAATCGAGCAAAAATACAAAATGTAATTATCCTGTTCCAAAAATGTCAGGATCGACAAAGGATCGACCTCCGGACCATTCGTATGAGAGTTATTAAAACGAGCCTTCACCGACATTAAATTATACCACAACTTACCACAGTATCTCCCCCCCAAAAAAAAAAAAAGATATATATATATATATATATTTAAAAATGAATAAACAAAAAAATATCTCTTGAACATATTTTTTTAATCCAGAGGTTGTTATTGTGCAGTTAGCCCCCCCCCCCCTATCTCTCTCTCTATCTCTCTGTCTCTCCCTCTGTCTCTCAATCGCTCACTCTGTGTCTCCCTTGCTCTTTCTCTGTCTCTGTCTCTGTCTCCGTTTCTATTTGCCTATTAATACCTGTATGTCGCTCACTCTGTGTCTCTCTTTCTCTCTCTCTCTCTGTCTATATCGCTGTTTTTTTTTTATCTCTCTCTTTCTCATGTAATTAATGTCCTCCTCTTACCGTACTCGCATCTGTCTCCACGGTAGCTATCCAGGCAAGTGCAGTTAAACCCCTCATCTGTTTCCTCGCAGGTTCCTCCATGTTGACAGGGGTTTGATACACACGCTGAAATTACACCACACAATATGCATGTAACAAGTTAATAACTGGACGCCATAAACAAACTGTTTATCCCCTACCCCTAAGGATGAATTCTGCCAAGTTTTATCAACATCCAAACATGCGTTTTGAAACAGATGACACATTCATTAACAGTATTAAATGTTAACATCTAGCACCTTCCCCAACCGGTTACCCCCCCCCCTCCCCTCAGGGGCCCAATGGGGGCCACCCTGGAAACTGTTATGAACACCTCTTATTCTTCACCTGTACTGCTGAATCTGGAGAAGATGTTTGACAGTTACATAGTATGGGCCCTTTCGGGCCCTGCCTCTTTGTCCCCATGGGGGCCACAATTATCATTCGAACAGTTTTGAATCCCCTACCTCTAATGATAATTCATGCTAAGTTTAGGTAATTTCTGAAGAAGTTGAATGTTAAAGGTATACGGACGACGAACGGGGGTGGACGGCCATAGCTCACCTTGAGCCTCCGGCTCAGGTGAGCTGAACAAAATAATGATTATGGTAGTATTTGGGTACCAAAATCGGGCCAAAAGGAGCAACAGAAGTGAAGATTGTATTCGTATTTTTAGGCTTACAAGCCGTGTGAGGGAGTAACACCGCCTCCCCTTCGGCAATAATCGAGCAAAAAGTCACAATCTTGGGCTGAAAGCTCAATAAAAGTTAAAGAAAGAAGAAAGAAGAAAAAAGCAGCGCTGAAATAATGACCGCAGAGTTATTCTATTTGATGAGGCTTATATACAACCATTACCTTTAACATGCTTTTGTTTTGAATTGTTTACCTCTGACATCATTACGTTTGACCTTTTTACCTCTGACATTTTTACACCGAGCCGAATTGTCAATAACCCTCTGAGAATAGTTATATCACATATTAAAGGGCTGGTTATCAGAATAAAGATGATGGTACCCAATAGACCCTGTGCTTTTAATTCATATTTCATATATTTATTTGATTTATTTGATTTCCAGTCACATAAAGTCAAACGACATATCATAGACAATAATATAAAAAACAGTCATTATGATAGAAAAATGAGTGAAAATAAAGACATATATCAACGATAATAGTAATGATAAAGATAATACTAATGTAATTAAAAAAAGAAATCATAATAAATTAAGGAAGATGATAACGATAGTAATAAAAATAATAAAAAAGATAATAATAAAAATAATAAAAAAGATAATAATAACAATAATTATGATAACTATGATAATAATGATGGTAATGAAAGAAACGTAAACAATAACCAATGACTGGGGATCATCCCAAAGAAGTGCAAATGTCTGATTTAGGTTTCTCCTCAATTATCGTTGCCCCTCCCCCTCCCTAATAAAAAAGGAACGAGAATGATGAAAACGACTAAATTAATACAATGTCAATGATTATAATAATAATTGAAAGACTATATACGATTATAGAACAGAACGTGTCAACAGGAAAAATCAGTCAGATTGTTCGAAATGAGTGCACTATGGGAGACATATCACAAAACAGATTTAATTACTTAACGCATTCACAAATAGTCTAACAGAGTTTTCAATACACTTTTGAGCGGGAAACAGTGTACCGGTTCATGTTTCCCAAGAGCTGCTAGTTACCATTGTTTCTATTTGATTGATCGGCTATGCATAACAGCATCAATGAAATCCACTTAGCATGCATTATTTGTTACCATGCCTGGCAAGCTTTAGAGTGACCCAGAATAACTTTTGTTCAGGAATTAAACTTACATTTTTAGTATAAAGCCGGTCTATTGTTTGCGATATTTGTGAAGTGGAAATTGTAAAGTTGGCATATACCTAAATAATAGATTCAATATGAAGGCCGGCAAATGAAGTTAGAAGCTCCGTGATAATGGCTTTTCCCATAAAATAATAATAATAATAGTGGGTTCTTGTATAGCGCTCATGTCAGTCAGATTTCACCCTCCTGGCGCTCCCGATTATTACCATTATAATTTGTAGATAGTTATGCATTTAGCTTTACGTACAACTTGCGTTCGTTTGGTTAGGCTATCTGAGAAAGATGTGGAGACTGACGAGGAGTCGACCTTGACTACCTTGTGTAACCATGTAGCTAGGGTTAATGCAGTGTCAGAATAACGGTAAAAAATAGTCAGAGATAGAGATTGTCTGTGTTATTGCGTCTTTCTAGTTAAATTATAAAAAAATATCCGAAAATATCTACGACTCATTTCCCCGTGTATGATAAACAAATATTTGTTAAATTCGTTACCAGAATACAAATGGACCTAGGTAATGCTTATATCCTGGGGTGCAGTTGTACTTTCGTTTGCTAGAGTATTGCACATATTGAGTAAACTTTTGTCAACTCAAAAGATTAGACCAAGTATACCTGGAATGGATGACAATTCTTACCCGGTATTGAACAGAACCACCTTTTTGATAACTCCTATGGAAAGTCATATAAACTTGATATGGATGAAGTAATGAAGTGCTGTTGGAGATTTTGTACCAAACCTACGGCTCACCTGGTATCGAACAGTGGTACCATGTTGATAACTGCGAGGGTACATTAAATACACTTGGTACGCCTGAAGTAACGGCCTTCTTTAAGACTAATTGTATAACCTCCCCACTTTCCAACGTCTTCGACGGGCACATAATCTTGATAGAACTGGGTTGCTCACCGGCAAAAGCTGTAAGGTTTCAATAGAATAGGAGAATTGTAAAATGTTTCCCTGCATGAAATAATATGTACGTTTATACTTAGTTTGTGTATATAAAGAAGACACCAGCCATATAATTCAGAATGAAACATTTGAAAAGGGACAAGAAAGAAGGACAAGGAAAAGAAGTTAATAAAGGAAGAGCTGCTCTCTTAAAATAAATTGATATGAATTGACTTAGACATGTTTGAGCAATTAAGTTTTAATTGAAATGAATCGGGAAAGTCTATAATTATATTTTTTTTTACTAGGATTGATATTTTTTTACAGGAAATGTATTTGTTGTTTTCTTTTAAGTTTCACTTCGTTACATTTCATTACATTTCTACTTAATCAAGACAAAAACAGTTTGCTTGAAATCAAACGCATTTGTAATAGACCTGATTATTTTTTCCTCGTTTTGTTAATATATACATAAACATTAAACATTCGGTTCCTACCTGCTCCATGAAGTAGAATACCGAGTAACGTGAACGCTAACACAAACATGACGAAATCGGTCACCAGGCGACACTGTTAAAATACAAACAGAACATTTTTTGAGACTGAGTTCCCCTTCTCTCTTTTAATTTTCCTCAGATATCAGAATGTAAGAAAGCGATATTTTGGGGCTGCAGGGCGCATGTATTCCGAATTTGTACGTGTATTTTTTTACTCACTTGGCAATCCAATCTTTGTAATAAGTTAATTTAATTTGTATGTTATCAGGAAAAATAGAGAAACAGAATGGCGAAACTTTGAAATAAATCGGACCGACAATATGATCGTTCAAAATATAAGATCACTAAGTCTATGCAAACGTGACATTTTATGAAAAAATCTTATCAGGAATAAATTCTTTCAACTAAACAAATTCCCTTCTAAAATTTCTTTGGAAGGTCACTACAAATTCAGTAAAACTAAAGTGTGCTGTACATCTAAGCTCTTGTGGAATTCAAAACGAGGGCTAAAATGGATATAAATAAAACATTCAACGTGAAGAAAATCTTATTATAGATGTGGCTATAAATTACTTTTCTTCGATAAAGTCTCCAACGTGTAAATAATCGTACGTACCTGTATTATTTCGAGCTACAAAGCGGACTCATCTTCCAGTTATATATTCAGGGACAATTATCCTTCTATTGCATTCAAGAGTGTAAACACCTCGATTTAAACAATTAGCATTAGGATGTTGAATCACAGAAGTTTCAAGTAAACTCCTCTTTTCAAAATAGCGCACCGCTGACGAAGAACACGTTGAACGGGTCAAGATGCCTGATAGGAACTACATCCATTTATTGCTCTGCAAAATATTTATCCGATTCTACAGAGATCTATCCGATTGATCTGAAATGAGCCACTCTCGAACGAGGGCAATGAGTGTTTACGTACAACAGCGTATGTTGCGTGTGTGTGTGTGGGTGTGTGCGTGCGTGCGTGTTAAGAGTTACAATAGTCGAGCAACAATCACCTCATATTCGGGCCGCGACATGACCAAATATCCCCACAAGATTTTGGGCAGCAGAAATTTAAAGTTTGTGAGCTAGTGAATTTGATGGTCAAAGAACATGACTTGTAAAAGGAACCAATTTCATATTCAGGGAGCGTGTTTATTCATGACTAATTCATATCCTTAATGCAATTGTAAGTGTAATTTTTCTCGCTCGTTTCGTTCGCTTGCACAGTTTTGTAGATAACATTGGGCGATGGGTTCAATTTATAGTTACGCTTGTCCCGGCGATGACATACGTAGATACGCCATTGAAAGACCCTGCCTATCCGATGAAAATACAACCTTAAAGCTCAATGAACGTATAATACAAATATAACGGAATTAAAAGTATTTTCCATTTCGGTATTGCACAGAAGCAAATTAAACCCGCATTTTCAGCATCCCTCCAAATTACTGGTCAACAAGGGTCAAATTTGCCGCAGTTACGGTGACGACATAACACGTGGACCCGATGAGCCGCGTTTAATGATCAATGGAAATTCATTGTGAATATGCGTACTCCACATTATGATGATGTCATCAAGTCGATGGCTATTTTTTAGGTCGACATCTTCTAATTGTCAAAGCTTTAGATTTCGAGTTTTCAGTGAGCTATTAGTATTACTCTTCTGAGAGACACTGAAATAACTTGATATTTTTGTAATTAGTATGTGGCTTATAAGCTTCTAGTTGATATTATATTAAATTGTCATCTATTTCATTATTCATTTCCGACAGGGTCTTTAATACAATTTTGTCTAGGGTACAGGGTATGATAGCAAACAATGGAGGGGCATGGGAAGGCAAGGGTAGTAATAACATATTATGTTATGCAGGGCCCGCTGGAAGAGCAGTTTCATAACTGAAGTGGCTACCCCGGGTAAATAAAACGTTATTATTATTATTATTAATTATACACTAAAGATGTCATCACTATATGCTTTTGTCTCAGGCGACAATGGAAATCACCAAACCGATGGATGTGTGCCGTTGCGTGGGGAGAAACTAGGTATGGAGGATGGGAGGATAGCAAACGACAGTATAACTGCATCATCACTCTCTGACCCTGATCAAGGAGCCTTCTACGCTCGATTGAATCTGGATGCGATCCCGGGTGTCACTCCTGGAGCATGGATACCTAACACAAATGATCCAAACCCATGGTTAAAGGTAGGCTACATCTCTTCTCTTAGATGTCCCTCCCCCCCCCTCTCTCTCTCTCTCTCTCTCTCTTTCTCTCTCTCTCTCTCTCTCTCTCTCTCTCTCTCTCTCTCTCTGGATAGAGGCTATTAACAAATTCACTCAGTCTGATGGCCATTCGTTTTCTTTTCTTCTATGTTTACACTAGTTTGTGTGTGGGGTGGGGTATATGCGTGTGTGTGTGTGTGTGTGTGTGTGCGCGTGCGTGTGTGTGTGTGAGAGAGAGAGAGAGAGAGAGTGAGGGAGGGAGAGAATATTCTGCATCTTTTTCTTCTTTTTTTAATTTTTGTTTTAGTGCACAGTAAACAGAATGTAAACAGAATGATTTTTAAAATTATCATCGATGCATTATTTCCCATTAGTGCCGTACGTAGCGTGGGCTCGGTCATGGGGGGGGGGGGGGCAAAGTGTTAAGTCTACTAGGTCAGCTTTTCTTCTCGCTTTTCAATCACAGCTTACTTCAAGGTGAGGAAAGAAGAGTCCACTAGTAAACTCCGAAAGCCAGTGTGCAATGTTCGTCGGGTGCAGGAAGGGTGATTTCGAGCACATTTTAGGGTTTGTTTACCTGCCTCTTAAGGGTATGGGTGCAAAACAACCTGCCAATTAAGGCTAGGTGATATCAATACCATTTGTTATTATCATCACCTAGCCCTTAAAGGTAAAGACCAGTATTGGAAACGCCCCAATTTCAAAAATCGAAATGGAAGCTCTTATTACCAATCATGTGACGGAATATGTTTTGACTAATACATGATGATAACAAATTTGCCGGGAAACCGCCTACTAATTGATATGTTTGGTAAATTAGTTTATCTTTTGGTGTGTGAGAGGTAAACGCACGTGTAGCGCACCTGTGCGTAGTCCCATATACATCTTTCTGTGTACAGTGCTTGTAACTTTACGAAGACTGGGCCAAATTTCTTATCATTTTGATGATTGCAGAAACTTGCAGTACACACCAATACTTATATGCTAGATGATCAACCTTATCTGATCGATTCCACAACGTTTCTTTCACAATGCAATCGCATGATCATAACTGGTCTTTATCTTTAAAGTGACTCGATAACATTGTTGAAGGTTGATGAAAAAAACCGCGTAATTTTTGTATGAAGTGTTACTTATTACAATATATTCCTTGTACTGTATTAAACCTCTAACATGCACACACTCTTGAAAATTCTCACACCACAAAGATATGTATGGTTTTCCTTTAAGGTGTCACTGTGCGACACCCTCTTAAAGTAAATTCTCCCAACCCTTTTTGAATTTTCCAAACCGTCTTTCCATGAAAATAAGACATAAAACAGACTCTTAAAAATCTGTCAACACTCAAATGTCTGGAATGGTAAATGGAGCCAATTTATTGCTTTGTGACGATTTGCAATTCAATTCAATTCAATTTTTTTTTTATTCATCCAAATACACAAAAAAACATGGAAATCTGTTTTCGTCACACATTGTAAAAATATGTAATATATATATGAAAAACTATTTCGTTCATTCACCTAAAATATAATTTGATTATTATAGTTGGGAGAATTACAGAATCGGCTTTCCCCAATGTGTACCATTAATAATGCATTGTTGACATTGCTGATACGTCGCTATACATGAATCTCGGTTTGTTTGACTCTCGACTCAATCCCTTTCTCCCTCATTCTACTGATCTAACCTCCTTCTCCTAGAGCTTTTGCAATTATTCATATTTATTTGTTCATTTTTCTTTCCTTTTGCCTTTTACTATATTCGTCCATTTTTCCTTTCTTTTACCCCCCCCCCCCCCACGAAACCCATAATATCTCTGCTACATATTTTTGTATTCATTGATTTTCTAAGTATACTTTGTTCAAGATATATTGTAAATGAGCATCTGAGGAACTAACACTTCAACAAGCTCTGTTTCTAGTTAGTTCCTCCTTTCTCGTGCTATTTCTATTATATTTGTTTGTTCATTGTATATTCTTTTGTAACGTACTTATTCATTGTATTAAGTTTTGCATGAGAAATGAAATAATTTGAATTTGAATTTGGAATAATGGTCTGTTTTCACTCAAACTTTCAGATTATCTTTGATTGTACATCTAGCATTAAAGTCACTACCTAGGCACCATTTTCTCTCATCTGAACAATGTTACGGAGTCCCTTTAATGCTTAAGGCTAGCCTAGTTAGGCTAGTCCAATCTAACAACATGTTAGCCTGGTCAGCCTCGCCAGCTTCAGATGCACGAGCGATAATGTATATTCAACATATATTTTATTCGCATGTTGACTATTGTATTGAAATACAATTTTTTGTAAAGTGTAGGGCAAAGTTTAAAGTGCGTGGGGAAAACCCAGACACTATAGTTAAAATGTGGAATATTTATACAAGGTGTATGCAAAGAAAGTACTCACTCTGAAAGTATCGTCCAAAGTTGTAATTTCATGACATCTCCATTATTTTTTCTCTTACAATTATGGGAGAGGGTTTATTCAATCAGATATCACTAAAATTGTTAACAATTATATTTTAAGCTCGAGTGAGAACTGGCTAATTTCGAGGGGAAAAATTGTTTAAATGTGTTTGCCCCCAAATGTTTCAGCCTTTGATAAGGTCAAAGAACAAAATTAATGAGGCAGTTATTGCATAAATTCTGTTAATACCAATTTATTTGAACCAACATTTGATCTTGATATAGCTGTGCATACCAACAATAGCGTACTCAAAAATGATAAAAGAGAGGGGCGGCATAGAATCTCCCAAGACGGTGGTTCAGTAAATGTGGCTAGGCAGCCCCTTTCTTGTACCCCCATAGCAAGTTTCCCTGTCTTTCGTGGCCCTTCAAGAAGAAGCTATACTATTAAAGCTTCACCCAATGCTTGATACGCCACTGCCAAATTACCAGCCCCTCACCACCACCCCTCACCACCACCTCACTCATTGCAGATCATGTCTTTCCAGCTTTGATTCATGCGCATATTGATCAGTAGCTATTTTTGTCTCGATAGTGGTGGAATGATTAAATACAGAGACAGGAAGAGATCCTAACATTTATCTGTTTTCTTCTTTAAATTTATAATTCATCCTTAAAGTCGCACGACCAAAGAGACAAGATGTTGTATAATGGTGAATTGGAAATTTAGGAACTGAGGAAACCTATTTTACGACAATATTATTATTATTAATGCTTTCTTTTGATGTGACATATCAACATGCTATAGGACCCGAGCGTTTTTTACGGCACCCTTTTTCAGAAATATTTATCACCGCAACCCAAAATTTATAACAGAATATTGCTTGTTTTCCCGAGCTAGAGACATCATTAAGTTTGTAAACATTATTTTGTAATCAACACATACTTTAGTTAAGATATGAAATAATGAATGCTACATCCCGCCTCCAAATATACATGAATATAAAGATATTCGGGCATCTGTTGTTTACATTATGAGAGTATTCAGACACTACGCTGCGTGAAATTGCCCAGTTTCTAAATAATGCAAGTGAGCGAAGAGAGTGAGTAAAATACACTTTTAAATCGATTAATATACTCAAGCGGTTAATTATTCATGGTTGTTGTTTTTCACGAAATCGACTTTATAGCAAAATCATCTTTTGATGAAACTATATTTCTTTCGCGACTCGAAAGTGCAATGTAGGCCTACACACCTCCGGGCATATTTTTTCCCGAGCTAGAGACATCATTAAATATGTAAACATTATTTTGTAATCAATACATACTTTAGTTAAGATATTGAATAATGAATGCTACATTACCCCCCCTCCATATATACAAAAAAAGGGTTAAATTTACCTGTTTTGGGAGCCAGGTGAGGGGGCCCCCTAGATCCGCCACTGCCTAGGCCCTACGCCTATGATCTACAATGTCTATTTTATCCGGAACCTATAATCTACAAGCACCGCTTTTCAATAGGTTCCTCACATTTTACTTATGTGAATTGAGTAGTATTGTAACGTGCTTATATACCGTATAGATATATGATATCTATTTCATATGTCTCTCTCGCTTTATTTTAAAATGTGGAGAACAAAAATAAACTTGAAATGCAGGAAAACCCCCAGGTTTTTTAAAGCTAGGATATCGAAATTCACGGCGTTGGATGGAATTACCTCCTCCAACACCCTCTCCTGTTCGGTTGCTTCGCTACCCAATTCTAAAACACCCCCCCCCCCTCGAAAAAAAATCCTGCGTACGCCACTGGTGTTCTATGCACTGGTTATGTGCATGTGTGCGCGTCCGTATGGAGGAGGGTAGGTCTAGGGTGCACGGTCGACTGCAGATGTAACTGAAGGCCAAAAATCAACTGATGGTTCAAGTTAATTATTGATAATTGTAATTGATGTCTGACATGCATTAGCCTTGCTCCAATAAAAAAATGAACATTTTTCGCAAACCATTAATTTTTGCAAGTTTTTTCGACCACTGCTCTCTCAAGCGTAAACTGTCATCAACATTTTTAGTGTCATCCGAAATTTCTCATTAAGAAAAAATAATGCAGATATCGTGATATTATAATTTTGGAGGATATTTTTTGTCTGGTGCACACTGTACATAGCGATTCCACTCCACGTCATTGCATACAATTGTCTCTTTTTTCTTGACGCGTCTGTGCCATTTTATACGTGTATACCTTTGTACATGTACATGCATTCTTTTTAATGAATAAGGACATCTGTAGGTCTGCGTTTGAATTGCCATTCAAGACAAATATCCTGATCCGTATAGTGTGAAATTAAACTGTGCACAAGTTTTACATCAATTTTAAATATCAAAACTTGATTCAGCAGTTTGGACAATTTTCCTTGTTCATTTGATATGGGCGGATCCATTCAATAACACACACTGTCGACTGCAGATATTGGCTGGTACTGGCTGCGTTTTCATTGGATCTGGCCGAACCATAAACCTACATTGTACGTTGGTGGAAATACATTGATTAATCTGCGTCATGGCGGAAAAGCCAGAAGAGGCAGCTTCTCAAAATATATTGTGTCCTTTGTGCCTGGACGTGTTTGATAATGCTTCCATTTTAATATGTGGACATACGTTCTGCAAGCAGTGTTTAGAGAGGTATGATGCCGCCCATCGAGACCTAGATCACATGGTGTGTCCTCTCTGCAGGAAAGTCACCAAGTTGAATGAAAGTCGAGTCACTGGTCTACCCGCAAACGTCACCGTCAAATGCTTGGTAGAAGAATACCACAACTCACACGGTGGGATATATGCTGTTCTGGAGGATCGACCGAAGTGCACTGCTTGTGAGCTCCAGGGAGATGCTGTATCCTTCTGCTACGAGTGTGGCAATTACATGTGCGACAAGTGTGACCATTGTCATAGTCATCTGACATCGTTCTTCAAGGGACATCAGGTTGTATCCATAAAAGACGTCGTGGAAGGAGCTGCAAATATCGGGCACGTCACAAACAAATGTTCGGTGCACAGGCATGAAAACAAGGATCTTTTTTGCGAAGATTGCAAAGCATATCTATGTCTGAAATGCATGATCGGTAATCATCGTGATCACATCATAAAGAATCAGGCCGACGTTGAGAGGGAGGGACTGCAGAAAGTGGATGATATCATCAAGCGCAGCAACGACAGAAAAAACGAGTACGAGAAACATATCCAGGACATTGAATCCAAACGCCAGGAAATCTACTCCGCAATCCAAAAGCAGCAAGGTAACATAAGAGAGGCATTCATGGGAAAACTTGACAAACTGAACGAGAATGAGCGGTTGCTTATCGAAGAAGCACAGATACTGCAAGAGAATTCTGACAAGGAACTGCAAGCTTTGAAGTCCGGCCAACGACAAAAGATCAAGGCTATTTCAAGCTCTGTGAGCCTCGTTGCCAACAGAAGGTTGAGATATTTAGAGAAGGATAGTCTGATAGCGCACACAATAATCTCCAACGAACTAGAAGGTCTCTTGGCGGAAGCTATTGATGAGAAATCTGTAACCGACTTAATGACACGTACTAGAGAGAAACTGTTCGTACCGGCAGGAGATACGCTGCTTAATCTTGGTCGTTTGGCAAGTCCTTGTATGGCAATAGAAAAAGTGGTGGACGTAACAGGTATAATGAGTGGCATAACACGACTATCTGAGGATTCGATTCTCGTTGGATATGGTAAAAGCAGGTTTGAAGCTTATAAAGTGGAAATCAACGGAAGCGTGCAAAGATGTACATTGAATAATGTAGGTTTCCACGATATCGCCCATCAAAGCAATTCGCAGATTTTGATGCCAATAAGTCAGGGAACAATATGGTTCATCAGTACTAAAAAATGGTCGGTGACATCAAGCAAAAATATCTCAAATGATACAGGATGTTCATTGCCATTTATAACTGTTAGCTCTGAGAATGAAATCATAGTGGCGAACAGAAATGATCGGATTCATATCTTTGATCCAACTGGAAGCACGAAAAAGCACTCAATTGCAACATTGGAAAAACCATGCCAAGCCCTTGCAACCAAGTCAGTCGTGATCGTCTCAAGTTCTTGCAACAATACTCCCAGCAGAGTACGAGTCTATGACAGAGATGGGAAATCTGGTGATCCTATAGCAGCCAAAGAGGGGGAATATCTCTACCCAGCAGTAGATGGGGAAGACAGGGTGTTCATTGCAAGTGTCAATCAGCCAGCTGGTAGAATACAAATCACTCTATACCGTCCCGAAGGTTTGATGCTCAGGAAAGTGGTAGAGTTTGAAGAGCTCGAACTAACACTGAGTAATACATGGTGTTACCTAGTTTCTCTTTCTCGTAATACACTTGCATTCGCTTGTGATAGAACAGTGTATTTCCTTACTATTCCACCTGTGGCATTTTGCTATGAAAGAAAAGTTCAAATGGCTGCAGAATAATCATAAACCAAAAGCTAGCTGTCTTCAACTTTTTTTTCCTACGTTAATATGTACATAGTGTCGTCTGATAGTGTTATTTAAAAACAGACCTTTCATAATTATACTGTTTGGAACAGAGGCAAGGTAACCGTGAAGTCCTTATCATAATTCTATAGAGCTACACTTTTTAAAATGATATGCATAAATCTTTTTTCTTCTTCTTTTTCTTCAAAAGACGATGTCGACACGACTGAACAGATTTTTAAAGCCAGTGTCGGGTTGAACATGTGTGGTAATAAAGGGCTAAATGTTTAAAGGTTAATGGGAGATTCACAGATAAGATTGTACTGTTAACATGGTTACCTATATTCAATTTGCAGGTTTAAAACAATGAGAAGGTTAAATTCCAACAGCATTTGAAAAACAATACTTATTTAGAACTTCCCTCAAAACGAAAGGGCTTGAAATTGAATGTTGTGTGGGAAAATAACGACCACTAGTTGTCGAATCGACATAAGTGATTGGTATCACCTAAGTCATAGTTTGATTTTCAGACCCCTGTACCGAATGGTCCTACGTTTTGTACTGGACAAAGATTCAATTAGTTTAATTTTGGCCATTACAAGTAGTGGGTAATGGATTTAGACAAATGCTCATGTACCTGTTACAGCTCATGTTTGGGTATGTTATTACCAAAGAAAAGAAGATGTCAGCCAGTCAGCAGGGGAAAATCAATTTAAAAAAAAACTCACAATTTAAATTCTGTATAATAATATGTTGAGAAATATTAAACTCATCATTTTGTTTATATATATATATATATTGAGTATTTAGTCTTTTTCTGAAAAAAAAGCATTGTTCTGT
The DNA here is from genome assembly GCA_035222895.1 of Strongylocentrotus droebachiensis. Classification (NCBI taxonomy): domain Eukaryota; kingdom Metazoa; phylum Echinodermata; class Echinoidea; order Camarodonta; family Strongylocentrotidae; genus Strongylocentrotus; species Strongylocentrotus droebachiensis. Next base: position 167,484 of record JAVYIG010003759.1, on the reverse strand, counting down.
TCTAGCTTTTGGGTTGAAATTTTGAGTAAGGTAATATCTTTCTATTATGTGATTGTGATATATTTTCGTCCTATACATTGTGAAATAGTTGAACAATGAATTAGGTTGTATTTATATTTGTTTATCAAATGATAAAAAAAGCTTTGTTATAATTATGTTGCAGTTTTGTATAAACTATGTTATGTACGAAAAGAATTGGAGCTTTGAGAAATAAAATCAATGAATACAAAAAAGGGAGGACTGGTTCGAATCTGTTCAAATAGGATCAAAGTTTGTTATTAAATGATCAACAAGTTTACATTATGATATCTTCTATTTGTGCCCGCTTGTAAAAAATATTAGTTCATTTTTTCTTCACTGAAAAATAGTTAATGTTAGAAAATTCGTTTGTAGAGAAATTAAGGCAGAAGTAAAGCAATAGGAGAGAGAGAGAGAGGGGGTGAAGGAGTGAGAAGGAAAAGTTTAATTGAAAATTGATGAAAGAGAATGATGAGAACACTGGCAAGAGCGTCAGAGAGAAAGAGAGAAAGAGAGAGAGAGAGAAGGGGGAGATGAGTGACAGGAACTATTAGACCTACTGGTGGAAGATGATATGTGTGTTTGTGTTTGTGTGTGTGCGTGTGCGTGTGTGTGTGTGTGAGAGAGAGAGAGGGGGAGAGTGGAAATAGGAGGCGTATACTAGAGGAAGATAAAATGTGTGAGGAAGAGAGAGAGAGAGATGACTGGCAGGAAATAGTATAGGCTTATAAGAGGAATATAATGAGAGAGAGAGAGAGAGAGAGAGAGGGGGGGGGGAGGAAGGGGGGAGTGAGAGGAAATAGTAGGCATATAAGAGGAGATTGATGTGTGTGTGTGTGTGTGGGTGTGTGTGTAGGGAAAGGGGTGGGTCCAGGGGGTAAACGATCGACTGCAGATGGAAGTCCAAAGATCAAGTGATTTTTAAAGTTAATTATTAATAATTGTAATTGATGCCTGACATGCACTTTGCTCCAATTCAAGAGTGATTTTTCCCCCGCAAACCATTAATTTTTCGCTAAATTTTCGAAATTAACCACTGCTCTTTCAAGCGTAAAATATTCTCAACAGTTTTAGTGCCATCCGAATAAATTTACCCTCACCCATAATTCCTAAGACAAAATAATACAGATATCGTGAATTGTAGTTTTTGAAGTTATTTCAAAATTGTGTTGTTGTTTTTTGTTTACACACTGTATAGTGACACCACACCACGTCATTGTTGCACACGTTGTCTCCTTTTTTTCAATACGCGTCTGCGCCATTTTGTACTAACCTTTGTACATGCATACGTTTTAATGAATAAGGACATACTATAGGCCTGCGTTTGAATTGTCATTGAGAGTACACAAGCATCAACATATTTCAAGAAAAAAACCCAGATCCGTATAGTGTGCCATTAAACTGTGCACAAGTTTTACATCAATTTTAAATATCAAAACTTTGATTCAGCAGTTTGGACAATTTTCCTTGTTCATTTGATATGGGCGGATCTATTCATTAACAAACACTGTCTACATCAGATGGATGTTACTGGCTGCGTTTTCATTGGATCTGGCCGAACCATAAACCTACATTGTACGTTGGTGGAAATACATTGATTAATCTGCGTCATGGCGGAAAAGGCAGAAGAGGCAGCTTCTCAAAATATAGTGTGTCCTTTGTGCCTGGATATGTTTGATAATGCTTCCGTGTTGTTATGTGGACATACGTTCTGCAAGCAGTGTTTAGAGAGATATGATGCCGTACATCGAGACCTAGATCACATGGTGTTTCCTCTCTGCAGGAAATTCCCCAAGTTGGATAAAAGTCGAGTCACTGGTCTACCCGCAAACTTCACCGTCAAAGGCTTGGTAGGCGAGAATCACAGCTCACATGGTGGGGAAAATGCTGTTCTGGAGGATCGACCGAAGTGCACTGCTTGTGAGCTCCAGGGAGATGCTGTATCCTTCTGCTACGAGTGTGGCAATTACATGTGCGACAAGTGTGACCATTGCCATAGTCAAATGACATCGTTCTTCAAGGGACATCAGGTTGTGTTCATGAAAGACGTCGTGGAAAGAACTGCAAATATCGAGCAAGTCACAAAGAAGTGTTCGGCGCACAAACACGAAAACAAGGATCTTTTTTGCGAAGATTGCAAAGTATATCTATGTCTGAAATGCATGATCGGTAATCATCGTGATCACAACATAAAAAGTCAGACCAACGTCGAGAGGGAGAGACAACGGAAAGTGGATGACTTTATCAAAGGCAGTAACGACAGAAAAAACGAGTTCGAGAAGCATATCCAGGACATTGAATCCAAACGCCAAGAAGTCTTCACCGAAATACACAAGCAGCAAACTAACGTAAAAGAGGCATTCATGGGAAAACTTGACAAACTGAAAGAGGATGAGCGGTTGCTTATCGCAGAAACACAGCTACTGCGAGAGAATTGTGACAAAGAATTGGATGCCTTGAAGTTCGGTCATCGACAAAAGATTAAGGCTATTTCAAGCTCTGTGAGCCTCGTGGCCAAGGGAAGGTTAAGACATTTAGAGAAAGACAGTCTGACAGCACACTCATTAATCTCCAATGAACTGGAAGGTCTCTTGGAGGAAGCTATTGATGAGGCACCTTTAACCGTCCTAATGACACGTACTAGAGAGAAACTGTTCATACCGGCAGGAGATACGCTACTCGATCTTGGTCGTATGTCGTATCCTCGTATGGCAATAGAAAAAGTGGTTGACCTACCATCCCGAATGAGTGGCATAACAAAGCTATCTGAGGATTCGATTCTTGTTGGATATGAAAGTGGCAAGAACGGCGCTGATAAAGTGCAAGTCAATGGAAGCTTACAATCATGTATATACCAACGTGTATCCTTCTTGGACATCGCCCTACAAAGCAATTCAAAGGTTGTGGTGCCAATAGAACGGGGAAGAATACGTGTATACCGTCATTACAGTGCTACAGACTGGTCGTGTGATTTTGACCGAATAATCTCAAATGATACAGGATCTTCATTCCCATATTTAAGTGTTAGTTCAGAGAATGAAATCATAGCGGCGAACAGAAATGATCGGATTCATATCTTTGATCCAACTGGAAGCACGAGAAAGCACTCAATTGCAACATTGGAAAAGCCAATGCAAGCCCTTGCAACCAAGTCAGTCGTGATCGTCTCAAGTTCTTGCAACAATACTCCCAGCAGAGTACGAGTCTATGACAGAGATGGGAAATCTGGTGATCCTATAGCAGCCAAAGAGGGTGACTACCTCTACCCAGCAGTAGATGGGGAAGACAGGGTGTTCATTGCGAGTGTCAATCAGCCAGCTGGTAGAATACAAATCACCCTCTACCGTCCCGAAGGTTTGGAGCTCCAGAAAGTGATAAATTTCGAGGAGCTTGAACTAACACTGAGTAATACATGGTGTTACCTAGTTTGTCTATCCCGTAATACACTTGCATTCGCTTGTGATAAAAAGGTGTATTTCCTCACTATTCCACCTGGCATAGTTCCTTTAGCTGCAGAATAACCAGAAACCTAAAGCCAGTTGAGTAACTTGAGTTGTATTTCGTTAAACATCATGAAAAGTATTAATTCAGTTTTGAAATGTATGACTGCATTATAGAGAAAAGACACGAATAGGATAGTTTGCACATCTGAGCGTTGGCAAGCAATCACATTCATATTTTTTCTTTGCTTCAGGTAATGTTTTCGTTCTTTCAGAGTTTTCGGATAACATGTTTATAATGTACATTGTATGATTCAAGAGTATACTAACCAAAATAGAACAGAAAAGGGAGTTGAATGCTATTCAACAAGTAGTTTGTGAGCGTATGATGCCTTAAATAGCAGCTGTGTTTTGTAAATCCATGTAGGCCTACAATATGTTATAATTTATATGTTGCAGTCTTCCAAATTCCAATCTGCAGTGGAATTTCTAATTTGGTGTCTTTTCATTGATGGTTGTGTACAATGCATTTTAAAAGAATGGAATTGACTGTAGTCAACTTGTACTTAATATGAAACTCCAATTTAATGCTTTGGGAAGCTCATTTATTTTTACAAACAAACCTCTCATAATTATTATACTGTTTGGAACCAAGGTAAGATAACTATGCAGTCCCAAACATAATTTTGTAGAGCTGCAATTGTTTTTGTAATAATATGCATAAACCTGCTCTTGTTTCTTCAAAAGACGATGTTGACATGATTGAACAGCTTTACATGTATATAATATAGCCAGTGTTGGGTTGAACTTGAGTTGTAATGAAGGGCCAAATGTTTGAAGGTTAATTGCAGATTCGCAGATAAGATTAAACTGTTCACATAGTCTGTTAATGGTGGTTTAAGTTGATTTAATGATATGTAATGAAGTAATAAATCAGAGAATAGGAAAAGAAAACCGGTTCGAACCTGTTCAATTAGGATCAAAGTTTGTTATTCAAAGATCAACAAGTTTACATTATGATAAACCAATTTTGTTCCCGCTTGTGTTAAAATAAGTCTATTTTTTTAGCGATGGGAAAGGATTGTGGGGCAACAATAACAAGGGAATATGAGAGAGAGAGAGAGAGAGAGAGAGAGAGGAAGGGAGAGAGAGATAGACAGAGAGAGAGAGAGAGGGGGGGAGGGAGGGGTGGGGTGAGTGAAATGAAATGGTAGGCTTTTGAGAGGAAGATGATTATGGTGAGAGAAAGAGAGAGGGAGAGAGAGAGAGAGAGAGAGAGAGAGGGGGGAGGAGGTGGGGTGAGTTCAATGAAAATAACAGTAGACCTTTAATAGCAAGAAAAAGAGAGAGGGGGAGATAAGTGAGAGGAAACGAGAGGCCTATACGTACTACGATAGAGGAAAACGAAGTGTGTGAGAAAGAGAGAGGAGTGAGAGGAAATAGGTCTATAAATTGGTAATTCATAAAATTCATACAAGATGATAACGATTTTCCACCTCTTATGAAGAGGTTAGTGGAGGGTGCAGTGCATTTCATAAGACCGGTCGGTTGTACAAGTGAAGGCCACACCCAGTGCCTCGTAACCATGGGTGTCGATCCCGGGGGGATGGGGGATATATCCCCCCCCCCAATATTTCAGGTGGGGGGATGGCCTGTACAATCATCCACCCTCCCCCGATAATTCACCATCAAAAAAAAAAAATGAAGAGAAAAATTAATGATGAGAGCCCGATGAGAGTAGTTAATGGTTATTACTCGCAAGATGACCATCAATATACACATTTTGCTATCTCATTTTCATAATACATACATAATATAAATAGAAAACGAAGTAAATGAGACAACAGTATATGAGACAAGAATAAATCGAATTCTCGCTCATACGGCTTCATCAGGAATTGATGAATTTATTCAATCTATTCAATCAACAGCATCATAGAAATGCAGTGCGCCAAATGCAAAGCCGCAGCGTTAAAAAACAACGAGCTAAATGTTAAGCGCGAAGCGCAAAAGTGCAAAAAAGAAGTAGAGAGTGGGAGAGAGAGATAATGAGAGACAGAGGATAATAACCCAGGTAGCAAGCCCATGTGTCCCATATTCTCTGAAACATGGGCCCCATATGGAAAACCATCTGGGGCCCTAAGGAATCTGCACCCAAGAAGCATATGGGACCCATATGGATAAACCCATATAAGACAGATGGGACCCAGATAGGACCCATACCAAACTGGGCCCAAATGGGTATGCCCAGCTTTATCCCATCTGGTACCCATATTGGTTAACGCAGTTAATATCTCACGGGGTTAACCCAGATTGTCCCCATGTGTTACCCATATGGGCATATTCATATTCTACCCATATGTGTACGCCCAGCTCATTCCCATCTGGGACCCATAAGGGCTGGCCCAGATAGATCCCATATGGGTTACTAAATATTGGCCCCATATGGGATACATAATATGGGTTCCATTTAGCCCAGATGGCACAAGTGACCCAGATCATCCCCATATGGGCCCCATATGGGCTTGCTACCTGGGAAAAGGGGGAAAGGGGAAGAAACGGGCAGAAGAAAAAAGGAAGGGGGAAGAGAAAATGAAGAAAGACAAGAGAAAGACGGTTTTGTCCAAATGGCAGCATGTGGGAGACGAAACTTTCAGTTTGTTCCCTGATTCATACTCAGTATCTATTTTGTTTTATTGATTTCATCCATTTCTTTGTTTATTTTTATCTCTACATGTAAAACATTTGAAGAGCTATTTTCCAAAAGGAGCAAAATCTTATGATAGCAAATGGAGATAATGATATACATTTTCCTATATTAACCTTGAACACAATTATTAACCTAAATTACGAGAGAACTTATGAACACATGCATCTTTTAATAACAATTTTCCATAGACACCTGAACAAAATCGGGTAAACAAAGAGTTCTTTCTCAAGTTACACACATGGATCTAGTGCCTCTTGAAAATAAGCTCTTTGTTTGTACATAAACAAGCAATACAACAGAATACTCAAGTTCGATATTTTGGAGAAAGATTATTATGTCACAACTTATTTTTGTTTCATTGAAAAGCTGATGCAGGCCTATGTATTGTAGGCATAAGATAGTTAAGGTGTTTTTGAAGGTTAGAATGTCATTCAGTTTGAAGTTTTGTTTATAACACCCTTCCAATAATAATGCACCTTCTAAGACTGGTTATAGTTTTTGAAGAAAAAATAATGCTCTGGTCAGGGCCTTAGGGGAATATTATGCTTATATTTTGGTATGATATCTGGTATGATACGTATATCTGGGTGAAGAAGGAGATAATGGAAGTTTGTTGTTTGGTAGTTGGAACGTAAGTTTTATATTATGCTTTTAAGAAACAGACAGTTTGTATGAGGATCAGGAGTGGAAATTTTCTGTCATTTTGAGAACCAAATTTTGCATCAGTGATATTCTGTTACATTGAGTTGAGTTTCCCGCAGAGAGGATTCAGTTGGTTTAATTAAAGAAGAAAGAGAGTCAAATGAAGAACCAAAAGCAATATGTTTTTCATTTACTAATGAGAACTATGTTTTTTTTACACAGAATATTGGAATGGGCTTTTCACGATGAATGTTGTTTGGAGACATCAATATTCATAAAATGCATGTTTCTATCACCAGGAAATAAAGAATTTTCTGTCTACATGAACCTTTCTTGGTTGCTTATTAATGCATTTGCCCACTGGTAACATAATACTTTCACAATTTGATATCCCTCACCATTGGATTTTTTGTGGTGGTAATGTCTAAATTTCGTCTAAAAATACTGAGATGATATCAGTCTGGTAGGCCTACACTGCAGGCAAGAGTCAGGACTAACATTTAGCATGTTATTAATTTTATTACCACCCTTATATTCTCTGAAATGTTATCTTTATTGAGGGTGACTTGAAAAAGTTGGAAGGGAGGGGGTGCAACCTGCCACACGCTTCTACCTCTTGGTTGCTTTGATCCATTGCAGAAAATATTTTGGCACCTATCATCCCCCCAACCACGGATACAAATCGACACCCCTGCTCGTAACATCAGATTGTGTTATCGGACTAATACCCTAATGTTATAGAATTCCCCCATGAGAACCCAAGTTTATACACGTATGTCTTCGAATGGTACTAATCAGCTAAACAATAATTTGCGTACAGCTAGAACGTATAAAAACCAATGCAACCTCAAATAACGTGGAGGATGAAGAAAATAAAGAATATATAAAACCCGACACACGGAGCTTGAGTTCCGTGTGGATGCGTCGAGATGTCTACTCAGAAGTCGCTTTTGTGTTGATTGAGGATGTATTTCAATTTGCAATATCTCTTTTAACGCACATTAATTTTGAAGCTCATATTTTGACTACATGTATTAGCGACATAGATTCCCCAGCATTCAGAGCGAATATGTTTTGGTGATTTGTACACTTTTCATTTCAGATCGACCTTGTGTCTGATCACCGCGTGACAGGCGTTATCACACAAGGGCGTGGCCATCCAGTCAACAAGGATTGGACGACATCCTTCTCGCTCTCCTTCTCGACCAATGACATCGATTGGCAAGAATGGGAAGAGTGTGGATCGACAAGGGTAAGGGCAAACAAACAAAAATTTATTTACGAGAACACGATTGCAAGGCTTTCCAAAAATAAACTTAAGGCAATTTCAATAGGGGATATACAATGCGGCATTGAAATTACTATTGGGTTGGTTTTATTGATAGTCTGTATGGTCGTGTTCTGAAGATGTATTTTTATAGCAGGACGAAGTTTCACACTTAGGTGCGTCCTACTAGTATATGAGGGGTGACCCCCCCTCCCCCATTCACAAATCTTGTTGAGCCTTAATTGTCGGCAAATTGTAAAAACTAATTATCCTCTTTATGGGGGGGGGGGGGTGGAGGATTTTACTCCAAAAATAGTCAAGCGACAACGCTGTTTTAACAGAATAATAGTCCACCAGACCAAACGTCATTATACAAGAGAGTAAGAGACCAAAGAATTTCGGGTCTAGGTGTTCTGCGAGTCGATCGAGATCAAGGTTCAAGAGACCAAAGCAGCGGCATACCCGGAAATGTATAAAGAGGGGGCAGAATACTGCCTGGATGGACTCTAAACTGGCGGGGTGGGTGCATATAATAACTGCTTCTTCCCATACAATGTGAAAATGTTGGTCCTGGATGGACTCTAAACTGGCGGGGTGGGTGCATATAATAACTGCTTCTTCCCATACAATGTGAAAATGTTGGTCGAGTCAATTTTCGTTTTAGTAGGGTTATCTGGCCATGTTGGTCGAGTCAATTTTCGTTTTAGTAGGGTTATCTGGCCTTGTGACTGCCTGTCATTTACTTGTTCGTATCATGAACAGTATTCCTTTCCGTTTAAACCTGTATAATATATCTCTAAACAACTTGCTATGATCTCTAAACTAAGATATATGTCTCATTTTCTTCCATTTATATCGTCTCATCTTATAATATCAGCTTTAATTTAAATGTATAAAGTTTTATAAAGGTATAGTCCTTGTATTGAACTTCCTCTCTTCGACTTTGTTCATTAGGTGTTTCCCGCCAACTACGACAAGTCATCTCCCGTCACCTCTCTGCTGCCTGAGCCTGTTGTCACCAGACTGGTTCGCATTCATCCTATGACGTATGCAATGAGAGGGGTTATCGCACTGAGATGTGAAGTTCTGGGCTACACCATGTAGACTGTGTGATGTGGGGAATTTGTTGGCGCCATTTAGCTGCAGCCGTGTTGTGGGGAAAAATAAATAAATAATGCTTTAAACAATGTAAAGCCATGGTGACATATCCTTTTAGTAATGGACTCAGTAGGGAGTCGTATCACCGACCACTGTCCAACTTGTGAAAACCAATGTGACAGGCCATGATTACTCAAAAGAAAAACAAACATGCCCCCATTTTAAATCTTCGATGCATAAGGCACCTGGAAATGTGGTAACCTGGATCCGCAATTATAACATTTTATTGGTTAAAATTGACCATACCTTTTAATGTATAGGCTGTTTATTTTTCAGACGAAGCAAATCGTTTTCCAAGGAATTAGAGTCCCAATCACTTTTAAAATATTGTTTGGGGCATAGCAATATAGACAAACAACACACAGTCAAGTACATGTACATTTTCCATGGATTTCATTTAACTGAAGATCACATATTTGATGGTTGTTGTCACAGAAAGTATCAACTAAGTAAACAAGTAATACCATGATTATACAGTGCGTCCCGGAAAAAACGAAACCGAGAATTATCAATGTTTTATCATAACTAAAAATAAGTTAATCAAAATTATAATTAATAAATGACACATATTTGTATAAAAGCAACTCATATATGGTGCATATTTCACGCATTAGTGATTAAAACCAATTTGAAGAAAGGGTACTTAAAAGTCATTCGGCGAACGGTATCAGAATTTCAAAGAAAAAATCACATTTCTAGAAAGTTCATTTTCTGCCATTTGATATGAAACCTCAATCAGGAAAAATGAACCAGGAATATCAAGTTCTGCTTGTTTAAAGTAATGCTTGCATTTCCATAATTTTATTAAACGTGCCCTAACAACAAACAAAGAAGACGATAGACTTCATGCCTGGCTGACCGTCAACGAAACGAAAATAATTATTTTGTCAACTCTGTTTGTTGCTACGTCAGGCAGCCAGTGAAAACGAAATCGTTTACTAAATTTATGGATAAATGTTACTTTAAAGCCATACTGTACACTGCCGCAAAACCCCCTCTAGCGCCATCTCAGGTCAGCTGAGTTACGCACGGTTGGCAAGTTGACCATGAGATGGCATCAGTTCAGTATCGCTTTAATATGAACCGAATTATATAGAATGCGAAAGAAAAAAGCCATTGAGACAAGAACTGAATAGAAGAATTATGTTATGAGATATTGTCAATTTTATATATCATAGTGTATTCAACGTTGATGTGGAGTCCATTTTCTATCATTATATTTATACCTGTTTTACTCAGATCTGTAAAATATAACTTTCAAGTTTTATTGGTTGGGGTTTGGTTAGTGTATACACTTAAGGCCATACCAACACCTGTAGGCCATTTATTTATCTGTATTTATTTAACGCACATCAAATGAAGATTGGCATGCCGACTGTATAGAAATGTATGTAGACGTTTCTCTTTAGGTCGTTCTTATATACAGTTGTTCATGTATTTAAATTCCACTCGACTATAAAACGCAATATTAGGACTCATTAGAAAGAGTATCATCTGCAAAATAATTGTATATATATATATATATATATATACATATTTGGAGTTGATGTTTGTGTCTATTATTTTGTATGGCATTGTAAATGTTTTAATTGATTTTTGTGAGAAAAATAGAATTGTAGTTTTCATCATTGTAACCTGCTTCAAGCATTTCTCTTAAAAAAATATATAATTGTATATATCAGGAGATATAGATATATGTTTGTATTGATCATTATTATGATAATTATGTTAACTAACTGTGAAATTAGTACGTACATGTACACCACAATCATACTGGAAAGCGAGTTTTAGTTAGAAAGTGCCATTTTACAAGTTAGAATGGTCCCCAAGATAACTTTAGGTCTTCTTACTGTCACTACATTGTGCATATAACTGTGTTATAATTATTTACCAGTAACCCAACACTCTCATGCTTGTGTACTACTTTGTTTTCATCCCAGAGTGATGGGAGAGAGAGGAGAAGAATTAAAGAATGAGGAGAATATGGGAAGAAAAAATACATCAGGAAGAGGAAGGATGAACCTGGAGAGAAAATTCCACATCAACTTGCACTTCACGTAATTAACAACCGATAATCACATTTTCATGGGATTCACGTACACTGCATTATACCATAAAGAGGGAATATAAAACTCTTTCAAAATTATGACCCGTTTTAATGAAAATTTGATTCTTATTACATGAGTCCTAAAAGTAACATCAAACACATTTTATTTTTCATACAACAAGAAAAATTAAACAATGATTTATACTGACATTCAAACGAATAAAAAAGACACAGCCATGACATTTATTAAACAAATGTTGCAATTTAATAACAACTTACCAACATTAGATGACACAAACCATACAAGATTTCTGATAGAACACCAGCAAAAGCCTTCCAAAAATGAATGATATTCTATGTACAGACACAAAACTTGTAGAATAACATGTGAAGATGAGACACATTTATCACAAAGTATTTCCCTTTGAACGCCTAAAACATCTGTATCATTTAAAAAGTCATTGGCACTCTGTGTTTGTGCCCATGCTGGACAATTATCCAAGTTATCATCCTTGAATTGGCAAAATGTTTAAAGGGTTTTCAATCACAGTTTGTTCATACCATTCTGAAAAATATACCGGTGTTGCCAATTTCAAGAAGAAAAAGTAGCCTTTATGTTGTAAAAAGACCTTTCTTGAATGGGTGAACAACAGTGCTGCCTCTATTAGCACCACAGCCAATTACAAATCATGTAATTTCAATGGTAACTGAGATGTGCGGGCTAAATTCAACCATTTGCCAACTAAGTAAATCTACTAGTGGGAGATCAAGGATAATTAGATTTATGGCAGCATCATGAAATTTGTTTTTCTTTCATACTTTCGGGAGTGACACCCGTAATTACTAAGACAAAGCACCATTGCTGTCTCATTGACATAGATAACGATCTACATATCAAGTGTGAATTTTGACCAACAGCTCCAAAAAAAATTAAAGTAAGTCAAGGATAAGAACTCAATTCACATTTTTTTAAACTCACTTGACAATTTTGAAAACTCCATTCACACTTTTGAAAGCTCAATTGATATTTTTCAAAAACTCCATTCATATGTTAGAAAACTTAATTGAAATTAAAACTGCATTATATTTGGTAATAAGTGTTGTTGGTTTAAAATGTCAAGAGCACTGGGAAAACACATGTGTTTACAATAAATAATGTCAGATGCATCAAACTGGAAATTACATTGAACATTGACATGAAAAACACAAACATCTAAAGATTCAATTTAACTCCTACATGAAGGTGTTATTTCTTTTCTCCATTTGGGGACCTCAACCGATTCCCTGTGTATTTAATTGTAATTTTCTTTTTCTACACTTGTATCATTGTTTAATACAGAAATGTAATATATCTAGACGAAAAAGGATCTCAAAAAAACTACGCAAAATTCTTTCACAAATTTGAAACACAGAATTATATTTACAGAGAAAATGGATAAATCTATACATACGGTATACCAATAAACTGTAAACGAACAAAAACACTTCTACTTGTACAGACTATTTTGAATAAAAATCGAGGAACATGAGTATATGACGACAATACAAGAATACTTGCTACTTATTTCACTTGGTACATCAAAGGACAAGATTAAAACTTTCTGATTTATACTTGCTTGAAATTTGCTTTGGGAATATCTCTTCTTGTATGGGAGCATGTTGTAGCATAAGATTGATTTTTTTAAATATTGCGTCCTACATGAAATTCCTGAATATTCATAATTTTTGCCCACTATCTATCTTGATTTACAGTATTTTTTAGTTTTAAGGAGCAATAAAATGCTTCAAACATGCTAATTCATGGAATGTTTCATCAGAATCATTTATCTCTATAAAAGTTGTTTGTTGTGTTGCTACAATAAAAAGTATATTTCCTTATTTGACATTTGACATTAGTTGTAGATAAATGTTTAATTTAATTTGTTACCACAATAATGTGAATACACATGAATTTAACAGGATAATGTTCTGAAGTTTCATGAAACATCTGAAACAACAATTTTCCATATTTACAGCATTTTGTTTACTTTTTACAAGTGAATGCTACAACGGTACAACCCAATCTTAAAAATTAACCCATAAGAGAGCTAAATGTCTATGTACAGGATATGTGATGTTTTGAGTCTGCAGGAATAATCCATTCAGAGATTAGGAGTGGGCAACATCATCTTCCAGGAAATCTTCAGCTTGGTCCTTGCTGATGACATCAATGTGACTCACCTATTGAGAAAATTAAACAAGAGACATGAATAACATTTCACACTGCATAGTCTGTGATTCACCTCTTCAGCATGCATTAAACATAATAACGTTTCTCAATTGTACTATAAAACATAATTTATGAAGATCAAATTCTGATATGATGTTGGATAATTGGAAAATCTCAAAACAAACTTAATAAAAAGATGATAATTAAAGGGAATTCTACCATTTGATGCATACCTAATCGATATTGGGCTGTATAAATAAAAATAAGCAATTGCTTATGCTAGCCTTTTGCTTGAATCCGTATGCACAAAAATAGGCAACTGCTTACAAGCAAAAGCTTTTGCTTGTAAGCACAAGCAATGTTAGATCATCTCTAAAGCCTGTTCACATGCCCCAATAAACCCCCTCAAAAACTACCAAGCAAATTAAAATATATGACAATTGGGGGTTAAAAATAAGGGGGGGGGGGAATTCAGTGTAATTAGGTCCCTGAGCATACCCACTTACCATGTGTTGGAAGATACAGAAATTTAAGAACACAGTGCTCATATTTTCAATTCTTTTATACCACCATATTTTTTCAGGCAGTTTATCGTTTCATGTACTTGCAGTACTGTTCGTGCAAATCTTAGCTGCGGAGGGCCAGCTCATTATGTATTCACTATACATACACAATGCCTGGAGTTCCTGGTATTGTTCATAGTAAATACACGATCAGCTGGCCCAGCGCAGCTAGGGTGCTCACCAACATTACTGAGGATTGTCCTTACGTGACACACAGAAGGGGTAAGCTTACCTTATTCCTAAACTTGACACCATAGAACTTGTCAGCCGATTCCAGTAACTCCGGCCTGAAGGTGGTTGTAATAAACTGAGCGTTGGCTGCAAGCTCATGGATCATGTCTGTGTGAGAAGAAGAGAAGAGAAGAGAAGAGTAATAGCTGATGTTATATACCTCTCTCTAGAAATCTAGCCATCTGATTGGTCAAAATTGGAGTCGTGATTTTGGCCATTCCCGTAAAGAAACATAATAGTTCACGAGTGAGATTCCCTAAAGATTCCGGGTACCGGGAAAATAGTAAAATTTTGATGAGATCCCCATTGGTTTAAGTGTTAAAACTTACTTAGTGCGAGCGCGGATACCATACAGTGCTTTTTGTCTGCGTTTCCCAAATGATTGTAACATTTTTCTGAAATCTTCTGTTTCATAGCATACAAAAAACAATGAATTCCTACCTTTTCTTTAATGGTCCCATTTTTTTCTGCGAAACGTTGGCAGGGAATGCCAATGTATCAATATTTCAGAGCAAAAAGCTAGGAGGAAAAAATTTGTAGCAATTAATGCTAAAAAGAAAGATTTCTTACCTGCAACTGCCTTCCTATGCATGGCATCAAGGGCAGAGTCGATCTCATCGAAGAGGTAGAAAGGGGCGGGGTCACACTTCTGGATGGCAAAGATGAGCGTCAGGGCGACGAGTGACTTCTGACCCCCGGAGAGCTGCTGCATCTCACGGGTCTCACCAGCCTTACCGGAGAATGATACCTAGAAGAATAACAGCCAAAGAAGGTGTGGTTAGGAAAGAAAGTGATCTATTTATGTAAAGACCATAAACAGACCTATATTTGTATTTTCCACATTTGTCATTTATGTTATGGGTCCACCCACTTCCCTCAAGCCATCACCTTTTTTCGGGTGCTAATGATCCAGTACACTTCTTAATGTATATATATTGTATGTGATTTTTTATGAAATAATAAATTGAATTGAATCGAATTGAACATGTCCTACCTTGATGCCCACTCCTGTAAACTGTTCTACCAATGGAATTCCACTTGAACCTGATGCTCCTTCATCCTACAACAAAAACAAACAACATTTGTTAATAATAATAATAATAACAACAATAAACCTATTCAAACATATTTGTGGCTTACACCCAGTAAATAAGATCGATTTATTGATCTGTAATTGAAAAACAAGTCAGAAAAAATCTTGGAACCAGATTAAATTATTGAAATTTCTCCCAGGAAGCATTACATTTATAAAACAAAAATCTTGTTTAACCAGGGAAGCCTCATCAGCTTCAACGCCATTCTTCCTGAGGGCCCTGCAATCATTATTTCCACAGCGATTGCCAGGTACCCATTTAAAACCTGAGTGGAGAGTGGCAAATGTGGAGTAATATCTCGCCAAAGGACGTTAGTGCAGGGCTGGGATTCGAACCCTCAACCCTTGGATTAAGAGTCAAGTGAACCACTATACCATGACACCTACCACTTGTTAATCTAGCTCTAGCACAACAAATGTCTTTCATGCATTGAATAACAAGATAATGTCCATTATCATTTAATAGTAACTGACATAAGACTTGAAACTTGAAAAAAGACACCATTGAGCTTTGAAATTCCTCTCGATTTTTAACCTCATATACAACTGGAATTATACCTTTTGACATATTACTGGGGCAGTTTGTAAGTACTACAAAAGCCTAATTCAGCTGATAAATAGCAATATGCCTATAATCATGAGAGAAGTGATAAGAAAATGGGATGTGAAATATCAATAAACTACATGTCATTAATCAATAATTAACACATTACGCCACCTAGCCATAAAATTATCCATATATATTATTTGTCAAATCTTCACACAGCAGATTGCTCAGAAGTAGCTTTGTAAGAAAGATCTTCATATAAGACAAGGATTACCAATTATATAAGCCAAGATTATACAGGACTTTCGAGAACAGACCTCCAAGTAAATGTAATAATAGAGAATTAAATTGTAACAAGACACGCAATGCCCAAGTCAAGCTGTGACAACATAAGGCTCGTTCAGATAGGAAGTGGTAAACTGCTGAGGGTTTTTTTAATGAGTAAATGAACAGCAACTGCTTGCAACAAAGGTCCTACACGTATTCACTGCGTGCAGCATACACTTTTGTTGTCATTTTTTTTTAAAGGTGGTTTACCTTATCATATCTGAAACAAGCCTTAAAGGGATTGGGTCACTTTGTCTCAGATTCTGAAACAAAACCCTGGATTTAGCTCATGCTGCAATCATAATTATAAACCTTTAGGTATGTCAGGAATCCAATGACTTTTACATGCTGATTGTCTGTCTGATTATCAAGATATTTATGATTGGAAATCGAAATTTCATTTTATAAATGTTTTTATTTATAACACTACAGTCTATTTGGGAACATTAGTATGGTTAAACCGGTCACTCAAAGATTTTTACTTTTTGAGGCACTTCATGATCATTTTGAAGTGCAATTTTTTTTAGAGCTTCAATATAACACCATATCATAGACACTAATAACATGTAGGGCCGTGTATCTCAGATTTAACTTGTTAAACGATCCCTTTAAGCTTATTGTATATGGATGCAAGAGCCATTGATGAGTAATCCCTGTCCCCTTTAAATATTTCATATGTATTTTTAGTGTATGTTGTATTTATTTGTTATCATTATTATGTTGTATTATGTTGTACAGTGCGTCCCAGAAAAAACGAAACCGAGAAGTATCGATGTTTTGTCATAACTTAATCACAACCATAATTAATGAATGATACATATTTGGAAAGCTTAGAGTCTCCTCTTTCAGTTGATGCTAGTCAGATGATGCATATTTCACGCATGAGTGATTCAAAGCAATTTGAAGGAAGGAAACCAAAAAGACATTTGGCGGGCTATCTGAATTTCGAAGAAAAATTCACATTTCTAGAAAGTTGAGTTTCTGCCCTTTCATATGACACCTCAATCTGGAAAAATGAGCGAGGAATAACAAAGTTCTGTTTGTTTAAAGTAGCCCTTACATTTTCATAATTTTAACAAACTAATTCATTTTCACTGGGTGCCTGCCGTATCAAAAAGCAGATTTGACAAAAGACTTAACTCCGTTTCGTTGACAATCAGCCGTAGACGAGAGTCTTCATGCATGGCTGATTGATAAATAAATAAATGAAATGAAATGCATGAAGCTTTGATTTCTCACCTCCTGGGAGGTTTCAAAGTCTCCCTTCTTCATGACAAGTGTGGCCTTGCCTCCAGGCACCAGCTTCTCAAAGACCTCACTGAAGTACTTGGACACCTGCTTGAAGGTCAGCTGGATGGCTTCGTACTTACGCAGCTCCAGGACGTTCATCAGATCAGTGATGGCCTGTAGATAAAAGGAGGCGTGATTAAATCATTAAAGATAAAGACCAGTTATGGTCATGCGATTGCATTGTGAAAGAAACGCTGTGGAATCGATCAGAAAAGGTTGATCATCTAGGGTATAAGTAATGGTGTGTACGGCAAGGTTCTGGAATCATCAAAATGATAAGAAATTTGGCCCAGTCTTGGTAAAGTTACAAGCACTGTACACAGAAAGATGTATATGGGACTACGCACACGTGCACGACACGTGCGTTATATCTATCATGTCCAAATAGATATAATAATTTACCAAATATATCAATTAGTAGGCGGTTTCTCGGCAAAATTTGTATGATCACGTATAAGTCAAAACATATTCTTTCACATGATTGGTAATAAGAGCTTCCATTTCATTTTTTGAGAGGGGGGCGTTTCCAAAACCGGTCTTTACCTTTAACCCTTCTTGCCACCTAGATTTTGAAAAGTTTTGTCACAAATGAACTTTTAAGCATCATAACGATCATTCAAACATTCTTTTTTAACTCGTTATCCTTGTTTAATGGTAAAATGAGCATAAAGTATATCCCACGGAAACAGACTTTATTTCTGCTTCACGAGTTTGCGAGGTAGTCATTTTTTTAGACTTAGCATACTGTTTCAACACCCAAAACATTAGGTGAGAATAACCAGTTACAGTAAAGGAGTACATCTTTGGGAAAACAAGATTATAACATTCAAGCTTCTCATTCCATATTCATTCTTGATTGTCTCAAATAGCTCAAGAAGCTTTGCATGAAGCCTTTGCATTCTAAAATAGATATGGGAAGGCATCAATATAAATTAATTACCAACCCTTGACTTTCATTCAAAGGTTCTTCAAACATTAAAGACACATAGTAGTTTAGCTCTCATGGGGAATTCGACACCGTTCAGGTGTTTACCCTATAACAGGCGCTGTCAATCATCAGGATTAGCCTTCAGTTTTATGACCAACATGCCTATGTAATGCTTTGTATTTCCTCATCCGTTCCTTCACAAGGTACGGTCATTATTTCACTTTTCCCTCACCTGAAGACATTCTGAGAGACGAAAGGGTATTTCTTGATGGACCTACGGGTTCGCTGTGTGCAGACTTGTAAACACATTAATTGTATTTCCACCAAGTCTGGTGTCAGCGAATTATGGCCTTCTGCATATGGAAACTGCCGAACCACTCCCTTTAAGATATTTAGCAGGATGGGCATGAAAACCAAACAAGTTTACTTACAGCATGGCCATTGTCCAACTCATCCTTGCGTTTGATGAGTTTCTCCTTCTGATCAGAGAAGTTGACAAACTGGTCGAGGGCCTTCTTGTTGACGTGGCTGTACTTCTTGAGCTCCTGGTTGCACTGTTCAAGTTTCCTGAAGAGTGCCTTGAGGGAGAGATGGGTGTACTTCTCAAAGGCATCGCTCGGCAGGGAACCAAGCTCACGGATCTTACGCATGCATTCCTCTTTCTGCGACATAACATGAATAACGAAATAAGAAATAAGAAATGTGTTGTTTGTATCAAGTGTAGAGGCATGTGTGCAAACTTTAGACAGAAGACAAAGACCAGCAAACACGCTGCAGTCATCTTGCGCAAGGCAATCCTTCCAGCACTCATTGGATTGATGCTATGGAAAGCCGATTGGTATTTATACTACATGTATTTTTCTATTTATTTTAATCTAAAAAAAAATGTATTCCCTCAAATCGGAACGTTCCGTTTTTCTTGGTTGTAAAAATTTCAAACACGGAACGGTTAGAAACGGAATGGTTGGCAAGTTTGCTATAATTGTTCGCTTTCTTCTTTCCTACCTTCTTGAGTAACAAGCTCTGTTTGTTGGTCATCTTCTCCAGCATCTTAGCATCATCCTGGATCTTATCACCAAACTCTCTCTCCTTGCTCTTCCATTCCTCCAAGTCACCTTGTTTACTGCTCTGCTCTCTGTTCAACCCTTCCAGCTGACCCTCAATGTCTAGGGAGTAATAATAATAATAATAATCAGCATCTTAGCATCATCCTGGATCTTATCACCAAACTCTCTCTCCTTGCTCTTCCATTCCTCCAGGTCACCTTGCTTACTGCTCTGCTCTCTGTTCAACCCTTCCAGCTGACCCTCAATGTCTGGGGAGTAATAATAATAATAATAATAATCAGCATCTTAGCATCATCCTGGATCTTATCACCAAACTCTCTCTCCTTGCTCTTCCATTCCTCCAGGTCACCTTGCTTACTGCTCTGCTCTCTGTTCAACCCTTCCAGCTGACCCTCAATGTCTAGGGAGTAAAAAATAATAATAATAATAATCAGCATCTTAGCATCATCCTAGATCTTATCACCAAACTCTCTCTCCTTGCTCTTCCATTCCTCCAGGTCACCTTGCTTACTGCTCTGCTCTCTGTTCAACCCTTCCAGCTGACCCTCAATGTCTAGGGAGTAAAAAATAATAATAATAATAATCAGCATCTTAGCATCATCCTAGATCTTATCACCAAACTCTCTCTCCTTGCTCTTCCATTCCTCCAGGTCACCTTGCTTACTGCTCTGCTCTCTGTTCAACCCTTCCAGCTGACCCTCAATGTCTAGGGAGTAAAAATAATAATAATAATAATCAGCATCTTAGCATCATCCTGGATCTTATCACCAAACTCTCTCTCCTTGCTCTTCCATTCCTCCAGGTCACCTTGCTTACTGCTCTGCTCTCTGTTCAACCCTTCCAGCTGACCCTCAATGTCTAGGGAGTGTTAGAGAATAATGAATAATTGGTTGCTTACTAACAAGCATTTATGGTTTCTTAGCAGTCAGGTAAAATAACCACCACCACCACCATTGGTTCATCGGTTCATCACAGTGACTAAAGCTGAAGAACGAAACCAGGGTCGATCAGTATTCAATACACCCTAACTTTGTACAAGAAATTATATGAAAGTTCCATGTAATGTGATTAAATGTCAAAAATGTAGGTACCATCTGGTGCAATATCCCAACTACTGGCAAAATGTTATTGTTGAAATATACATGAAATTACAAAATGATTACTTGTTGGTGTTTCACCATCACAATATACTATCTAGAGCATGCATTATCGCATGGTTCGCATATCACATGGCTCGCGGGTCGCATGGTTCGCATTTCGAGTCCTGTCGCAGCACTAATGTCTTTTGGCAAGATATCAATCTACATTTTCCACACTCCACCCAGGTGAGGTAAATGGGTACCCGGTAGGAAGAAATTCCTTGAATACTTGAGCGCCTTTCATGGGTAATGATATGATTGGATGATTGATACTGGCGAGGCTACCCAGGGTAAACAAGACTTATTATTATTATTATCATTATTATTATTATTACATTTTTAAAAACTTGTTCAATTAGGCCTAAAAAAAAAAAGATGTTGTATTGCCCTTTGCGACCGACCAAAAAATCTTGAAATCTACGGTCGGCTTTAAAAAAAAAAAATTAAAGCATTCAAAACTGAGAAATATCAGCCCAAAGAGGGGTGGGGGGGGAAAGAAAAAAAAAAAATTCTGACAGACCGACCCATGTTTTGGCACCTAAAGGGCAATACAACTTCTTTTTGTAGGCCTTATGGGATGGTTAGGTTTTTTGTTCTCACCTTCTAGCCTTGACTTATTGGTATCAATGGCGGTATCAGCTGTCTGCATCTCCATCGTGTTATTCTCAAGCTTCTGACGGCGATCCTCAATCGAGATTTCTTGAAGTTCCTGCCAGGAATCACATCAAATTAATATTTAAAAAAATATTTGTCTTTAATTATTTAAAAAACTAAATATATAATGTATGTATGACCAGTTTGAAAGCGCATGGATTTATTAGAAAACTATCCACACTAACCCATAATCTGAGAGAGAGAGAGAGAGAGAGAGAGAGCGATATATAAAAGATATATTCATTTCTTCTTAACAAATACTCGTCAAAGAGAAGATCATCTTAATCTTTTATCATTATTTAAAGTGAAGAATAGATTTAACAGAATGAAATTCAATTCTCTTGTTGGGCGTTTTCTGAGGTACAAACCCCAATAGGAAATGAGTGGTTGATGGCTCGATTTCTTATGACTAAAATGACCAAACCTTCACTGATGGACTTTTTGGAAAGGAAAGCCTTGGTTATCCCTAAAAATGCCAAGTTATTTAGGCCATCTCACAGCCAGGAGGATTCTACCCACCTCCAGAACTCAGCCATTGAGCAACAAAATATCTTGAAGTTTTGCTTGTAAATAAAGAAACTCAATACAAATATATAAATATGAAATTTCGTTTTCATCCCATTGTCCTAAATTTGGTGTCAAAAGATGCGCTACTCTCAGGGCTTAAATTCATAAAAGCATGGGTTAGAAAATATTCTCAGTTAAAATCGAAGAAAAATGAGAGGGGAGGGTGAAATCCCCCCCCCCCCCTCCCACCCTTGGCCCTGAAGTTGAGATAAGCATTCTGATAATATATACATAAGTTTCAAACCAATTGGCTAAAATGTCTCCAAACAAAGTATATATCGTAAAGTATCCTTTCCCAGAGAGCAATGCAGAAAAGAAAAAGATATCTATAAGGAGAGATGGAAAGTGACTGACCTGCATGAGCTGTTCACGTTTCCTATTGAGATTACCGGAGAGGTAGTTCTCTATCTTATTCTTCTGTCCTTCAAGCTGTGGGCATAAGATAATTTGGTATAAAAACAAATGACATCATAATGGAGGTAGATACAGTGAAACCTGTCTATAAAAACCACCCAAGGAAGACGAGAAAAGTGGTCTTTATAGGCAGGTGGTCTTTATGTACAGGTTCCTTCAGTACATGTTTCAATGAGAAACCATTTTCAAGGGAAACACAAAATGTGGTCTTTGTAGACAGGTAGTCTTTCTATACAGGTGGTCACTAAAGCAGGTTTGACTGTATTTGCTTAAAATCTGTCTAAAGATGTTTTTTGTTGGCCAGAGCACATTGAGTGATAGAAAGAGAAACATGATTTCAATTTCTGCAGGTTCTGATATCCATGTTTGTGAAGTCTGTCGTTGCAGTACAAATTTTGATCCATTACATTTACAATTCAATATTGCCCTCAAATCAGCAATAATTATGTAATTAAATGAAAGTCAATCATGCTGCATCTACAAAAGGCAATGACTTATTGCTGCAACATGCAGTCCCTCCTAATTCTATTTCAAAGACAGATTGATACATTTCACTCATACACACATGAAGAATGTAAAAGTTAACTCAAATCACCAGTGAGACTAATATCAAGTGGAAAACTAAGTTCATCATATCTTCTGTGATTGTTTTCCCCTTTATAGAGTGGTCAAGTGTGACGTCATCAAAAAACTTTTTTTTTTGAGTTTTCAAATTTGAACTTCATTTTCTGAAAGAGCATTAGAAATAATGTCAAATCGTTGAAAACCAAGTGAATATGTCAGGCATAGATTTCAATGGGAAATCACTGTTCTTTTGCTCTGGTTCGTTATGTTATGACCGAGAGCAAAATAACAGTGATTTCCTATTGAACTCTATTTATTCGGATGGTCATATCTCAGCCAATACTTAACATATTCAATTGCTTTTCGACATGTGGACATTATTTTTAATGCTCTTTCGGAAAATGAAATTCAAATTGAGAAATTAGAATTGTATGATGTCACAGCTTCGGTACTCTATTCAGAGTATTGCCTATGATGAAACAAGATCTACTGCCTACTGATGAAGGAAATATTGGCTACCTTGACTCTTTCAGCAAGAGCTTTCTTGTTCTGTTGGTTCAAGT
Source organism: Strongylocentrotus droebachiensis (assembly GCA_035222895.1). Classification (NCBI taxonomy): domain Eukaryota; kingdom Metazoa; phylum Echinodermata; class Echinoidea; order Camarodonta; family Strongylocentrotidae; genus Strongylocentrotus; species Strongylocentrotus droebachiensis. The sequence continues at coordinate 144,046 of JAVYIG010003759.1, read as the reverse complement.
CTTTGATCTCGTCATTCAAGCCGTCAACCTCCCTCTGATCACCCATGCTAAGCTGTGAAAGTAAATCAGTACCTGCAGGGGAAAAGAACAATTAATGTAACAGCCAAAACATTATTGTGTATTCTATTATGAATATGAACAAATATATTCTAATCATTTGGTAAGGATGGACCTTTTGGTTCTTAAAGAAATGGTATTATCAAATTACATGAAAAAGCATTCCTGCAGCCTTTCCTCAATAAGAATTTTTTTAACATCATAAACTATTCTTGTAATCAAAGTGACAGAAGAATTACCTTTAGAATACCATTTGAACTACATGCATCCCTGAAGCATATTGAGCATATTTTGCAACTCTTCCTAAACCCAGATTCATGAAAATTTAGGAGATGTCTCACTAAAAATATGGTACATTATGGAACTTTGTCAGCCCTACTTTTGTATGTTCATCCCTCAAAATACATATCTGATAGTTTTGAAATTAGTTTGACTAATAAAGGCATCGTTTAACAATGTTAAATTTGAGATGCATGGCCCTACGTTTTATCAGTGTCTGTGATATGGTGTAATATTGAAGCCCTAACAAATTTGCGCTTAAAATGATCATGAAGTGCCTCAAAAAAGTAAAAATCTTTGAGTGACCGGTTTTACCATACTCATTTTTCCCAATAGACTGTAGTGTAACAAAAACCGTTAGGAAAACAAATTTTTAGATTTTGATTTCCAATCATAAATATCTTGATAATCAGACAGGCGATCAGCTTGTAAAATTCATGGGGTCCCTGACTTACCTAAAGGTTTATAATTATCAGTGCAGCATGAGCTAAATCCAGGATTTTGTTTCAGAACCTGAGACAAAGATACCCAATCCCTTAAAAGCCAAGTATTTGTGCCTCACAGAGAAGCTTGATATGCCTTACCAATTTCTTCTTCCAGTGAAGATGCGGTACTACGCATGGCCTCAAGGTTTGTAGCCAGACTCTGAAGACGCCGTTCCTTGGGCGCCATGGACTTCTGGATGACCTGACTCTCCTCTTTCATGATCCTCATGTCACTTCGCATCTTGTCGTAGATGTCCCTAATCAGAATCATAGAAGCAGCAAAGTTACAATCATGATTGCTGTTGATTTTTTGATTTGTTATACTATTACTATTACTACTATCAATGTTAACGTAATTATTTCAAATTTCATAGATTGAACTGAAGTGACGCTAATCCTGAGTTCTGGTAATAAAATCACATTTCTAGAATTTTTTTCTCAAAGGATACGTTTAGAAGTCAATCTTAATCGTAAAAAAGAAATAACTGCACATATTCTTGAAACAGCAAAAAACAGACATGCACATATATCAGAAAATGATCCTGATATCAATATCTTCCTTAATCTCAAGATGAAATGATTTCAAAATATCAGTTGCCCTTTAATTTATTTTGACCCTCTGCCTTCAAAACTGAAAGCCAAACAACCTACAACATAAATCAATTACTTTCTGTTAATTACCAGCTTTAAAAAAAAATCATTTGAGAATGCTTCCTTACTTGTTCTTTCTGTTCTTGGTCTCAATCTTCTGCATGTCGCTCATGAGACTGGTGATGTCCACCTCTACCTTCTGGAGCTTGTCCCTCAGCTCCTTGTACTCCTGCTCCTGGTTGCTGAGCCGAGTCCTCAGCTCCACGATGCCGCTCTGCAGCTCCAGGCGAGACTTGCGCGTGTCGTAGTAGCCTCCTGTGATGGCTCCCTTGCGACTCACCTGGTCACCTGTGTGGTAGGAGGGGAGAAAAGAAGAGGAAGGAAAAGAAGAAGAAGAAGAGGAGGAAGAAGAAGAAGAAGAGGAAGAGGAGAAGAAAATCGGAAGAAGGAGAAGGAGAAGGAGAAGGAGGAGAAGGAGGAGAAAGAGAAGGAGGAGAAGGAGGAGAAGGAGGAGAAGGAACAGAAGGAGAAGAAGGAGAAGAAGGAGAAGAAGAAGAAGAAGAAAAAGAAGAAAGAGACAAATAGAGAAAGAAAATAAGTCATGAGGGGAAATTTTGGAAGTGGACCTACAGCCTCGTGGTTAAAGGAAGGTTTTTTTTTTTACAGTACGACAGAATGAATTTCTATTTCTAATATTCCCATTCATTTAGAAACACATTTCAGCAATCCTTCCCTGATTACTTTCACAACTTCACATTGGAAAGTCTAAACGAGATAACATTTCAAATATTTTCTCACAGTTATAGGCTCCTAATATTCACTATTTGGAGGTAGAATTTAGAAATCAGTCCCTGAAATGACTTCTGTGAATTCATATCTCAAAACTTAAAAGAATTCACCAGTTATAAAAAAAATCTATACTGTTCTCTTTAGTAATGAGTTGGAGCAAAGATAATCAGAAGCTAAATTCCTATCATAATGAACTGTTTTAAAACGCAGTCCGACCTCGAAAAAACAAAAAACTTGGAAACCTTGAAGAACGGCAGGTATAAGTTACTTACCTTCCAGGGTAACACAATCAAGGTTCTGAGTACGTGAGAAGCTGGTGGCAACCTCGATGTTACGACAGATCAGTGTCTTGCCAAAAACGTGCTTGTAGATATTGGCAAGGGTATCCCCATACTCCAGATTAGAGACCATCGGAAGAGCATCCTAAAAGAATAACAAAAGCATCACAATCAGATTGTTCAGGAGAGAACCAACAGGATATCGGATGTTCTGTATTTGAGAAGGCAAGTTGTCTCAGTTTGATAAAGAGTCTACCTGTTGAAGGCAGGGAGTGATGATAGAGATTGAACCAAACGGCAAAAAAGAGGGTTTTAAACCAACCCAGGTGTACCTCGCATATAGGATAATAAACTCGAATTTAATTCCTTCCCTTACATAAAATCAGGACAAAAAATTTGATCTTTTCCAAAGTAGCCTTATTATCTAAAATCAAATGTTGGAAATTCACAATAAAGCTGATAATTTGGCAAAACCAATATTAAGCATTCTATACTTTATATCTGATAACTAAATGTACATGACTAATGGCAAGAAAGTTGCAAAAATTGTAAATCCCCCAAATCAAGCATAAGTCTTGTGATTAATTGCAAGTTTGCAGTTGATCGCAAATCAACTTTCTTGCAATGCCCCATTAGTAAGAGAGAGAGAGAGAGAGAGGAGGGAGAATAAAAACGAAATCTAGTTAACTTGATTTAATTGTTAGAACTTTAATCCTAACAAAATCCTAGGTAATTTAGGAGACTAGCGGGGCATTGAAAGAAAGTTGAGTTGCAATCGATTGCAAATATCAGTTGCAAATTTTGCAACTTGCAATCAATCACAACTTTCTTGCAACTTTCTTCATAATAGACTGGGACTTACTGGTGATTCAGGGTAGATAGTATCCCTGACTTCTAGACGGTTGAGAGGCATAAAGGTGACTTCACCGGCCATCTTATGCTTGTTCATCTCGGAGAGAATCTTCGTACTGATCGTATCGGTATCCACAATATGGTAAAACAATCTATAGAAAGAGATAATGGTTTGGAATAGCATAAGGGGGAAGTTCAAAACAACAGCAAAATACTCAAAAGGAACCAACAAAAATTGGCGAAGCAGACTGGTGAAATTCTGAACGAAATCAGACAAAACGATGAGAAAGTTACAAATTTTGAAATTTGTAATAACTTTTGTGTGGGAAATTCAAATTGGCTGAATCGGTAGTGTAAAAAATGTGACACATTACCACAACTCCTAAAGCCTTGAGCAGAGAAAAGATATGTCAGACTCTGGCTGTGTCAGGAGCGTTTTTAAGTAGATTTACTATAGAGTACCTAAGCTGTGACATCATAAAAATCTATTTCTCAATTTAAACTTCATTTTTCGAAAGAGCATCAAAAATAATGTCAAAATGTTGAATTGAATTGAATATGTTAAGTATTGGCTGAGATATGACCATGCGAATGAATAGATTTCAATAGGAAATCACTGTCATTTTGCTCTGGTTCATTATGTTATGCACCAGAGCAAAATAACAGGTGGTTTCTTTTGATAATAAATTCATTCGGATGGGCATATCTCAGCCAATACTTAACATACTCAATTGGTTTTCAAGATTTGGAAATAATTTTTGATGCTCTTTCGGAAAATGAAGTTCAAACTTGGTAACTCTAAAAATAGCTTGTTGACTTGACCACTTGACCACTCTATTGTAGTCTCATATTGCAGAAAATATTTTGGACAAGGACTGACATGGGTTTAATAATAATAATTAACCTTGCTTATATAGCGCCTAAAACTTACTTTATCAGAAGTCTCTAAGCGCTCTACAATAATGCAGCATAATTACCCTGGCTTTAGCAGTGCAGCTGTTATGCGCGCTGCGTTTCAAGGAATAAATTCCTACCAGGTACCCATTTACTTCACCTGGGTGGAGTGTGGCAAATGTAGATCAATGTCTTGCCGAAGGACATTAGTGCGGCGGCGGGACTCGAACCGCGGACCTTGTGATCGACAGTTTGTGTCTGCTAACTAGGTATCTTGCACAATGATAACTTGCTTTGTCCAGCAGGAATACCCCCACTTTTGATTTATGATTAAATTTATTTTATGTTCATTGTGAAGAGAATATTCCCATCTGTACTAAATCATGGAAAATATTATTAAAATTCATTGTTTCTTCAAGTGAGTACATATGAAAAAAGGTTACAATGGATTAATGGAAATTCATGATTTTTCTTTGTTTGATGTCAGATCAGATTTACTTCTTATGAATTCTTTCTCTCTATAATGATAGTATCATTTACATAGCACTTATTACTAATATTTGTTAACATTGTCCTATCATTACCCCAGTATTAGCCAAGCTACCCTGCTAATGCACTCTGGCATTCAAGGAATTTCTTGCTACCGGGTACCCATTAATATCACCTGGGCTGAGAGTGGCAAATGGAGATTAATGCCTCTCTATATCCCCCAGAGAGTAAAACCTCATTTCTTTGGGGTATCTACTTTTAAAGGCATCGTTTAACATTGTTGATCTGAGATGCATGGCCCTACGTGTTATTAGTGTCTGTGATATGGTGTAACATTGAAGCCCTAAAAAAAAAATGCACTTCAAAATGATCACGAAATGCTTCAAAGAAGTAAAAAAATCTTTGAGTGACCGGTTTTAACATACTCATTTTCCCCCATAGGCTGTTGTTATATAAACCGTCAGGAAAACAAATTTTTGAATTTAGATTTCCAATCATAAATATCTTGATAATCAGACAGGCGATCGGTTTGTAAAAGTCATGGGATTTCTGACTGACCTAAAGGTTTATAATTATCATTGCAGCATGAGCTAAATCCAGGATTTTGTTTCACAATCTGAGACAATGTTACCCAATCCCTTTAACTGACCTGCTGCCAGCAGTGACCTCCACACAAGTGTTAAAGCGAGATGCGCAGGAGAAGTTCTCGATCAAGACGCCGTGGTAACCTTCCTGGACTTCTGGATGGATGCTCTTCTCACGGAAGTTGTCCAGGACTCGCTTGATGCTGTCGATACCTCGGAGGACAGCCTGGAGGAGAAGGAGATTCAATTAGAATAACCAGGGGGAGGGGGGTGCTTCACAAAGATCCTAAGTCAAACTTAACTCTAAGTTGGACTTAAACATTATGGAGAGCCATTTGTATCCTTAAAATGAAATATATTCAAAAGCAAAATTTCAAATATTTTAGACTTTTCATAAATTCCACATCAAGAATATGAAATCTCCTTGATAATAGAAAATATGAATGATTTAAATCAACATTTCAAATATTTTCATATTAGCTGACAGCTTTTCATTATTGTTAAATCCAACTTAGGACCTTTGTGAAACACTCCCCTGGACTTACAGAAATGGGCAATTCTAACTTAATGCACATGACATTCAGACCAGTTTTGGGTTATTTAAGACAGTTTTAAGCAAAATTAGGAGTCCTGATACAAATTTCAGTCAATGATTCAGATGCATTTGACTATCAGTGACATTCAAAGCAAATTTCACGGTATATACTGAATGTACTTCACTACTACCGATATATCACCCAAAGTGAAGAGCTTATTGAGCTCTTTGGTTATCACAGTGGCACACAAAGTTACTGATACTCACAGTGCTGAGCGAACTACAATGTCTTTTGCATCCTACCATGTACCCATTAACCACCTGGGTGGAGAGTGCCGAATTTGGATCAATGTTTCGCCAAATGGACTGAAGTGCCAGGCTGGGATTCGAACCCTAAACCCTTGAATTGAGAGTCAAGCAATATACCAGTTCGTAGATACAATCTGCGCATGCACAGATAAAGGTCACTTTTACAAAATTGTAAAACTCACAGAGACTAATACTAGATACATGCTCACGAAAGTTATGTAATCATTATTCATGCATGCACCTGTGATATATTCTATTGAACGCAGGTGGAAGTAATCCTTTCAAGAGGGCAAACAAAGAATCACCTCCATGACCTTAGCTGTGATTATTCCAAAATGCACAAAGTGGGATTATCTATTTTTAAAAGATCTGTGGATATTTGGGGTCATCTGAAACATGTGCGAACTACGAACTGGTCTATTGAACCACTACAATACCACCATGTTGAATATGTACATACCTTTCCTATCATAGATCGGAGGGTTTGTTCCTTCTTGTGCAGTTCTTCTCTGGTCGTAGCTATCTCTTGCTGAATGCTGTTCTCCTGTCTCCATAGAGCACTGAATGAAACATATCACAGTGAACACATAAACATGTTATATAAGCTCAGACCAGTGAACTTCTACACTTAAGTATCTGATGGATTACATCCCTCCCTTAACGATTGCAAAGAAACCCCATCCACCAAGGATAATTAGCCCTGTCACAATATCTGAATATCCGGTATCCATCGTAGTTGAATAAACTTCTTAGACTACACTAAGCTACGCGTCTGCTGTGTTCTTCTTTATCTTGGCTACCAAAACAATCCAGTTTACCGACTCTCTATTATCCTGAGTAATATACAAAAAATTCAGATGTCAACACTATCCAATCTCAACACAAGGTTCTGATGATTGTAATATTGTTTTTTTTTTCTGGTGTTTTATCATTAGCAACGGCTTTTAGTACAGATCACTCGATCATTCTGCTTCAAGTTAGCTAATCACCGGTGACAAAGGTAAAACATGAAGTTAAAAAAAGCTATGATGTCTCACTTGCTCTCATTTTTAATACAGAACAATTAATCTTCAGCTTCAAGTTAGCTAGTCAGCTGTGACAAAGGAAATACACAAATTTAAAAAAAAGCTATGATGTCTTACTTGCGCTCATTTTGGAGGTCGTCCTTGCGTTTCTTGAGGTCATAGTGACTCCTGTTGGAGCCTTCCACCGTGTCCTTCATCTGCTCAATGTCAATGTTCAATTTGGCCATCCTTCCCTCCAGATCTTCGTTCTTACGGATGTCAGATGTGATGTCATCACGCAGCCTTGAGATCTGGATGCATCAATAATGCTTTTGTAAATATCTTATGTTTATTCAGATTCCTACTGGGACCTACATAATACAAGCTTTGCTTTTTAGTAGATCCCCCACTTTATTTAGCTTTTTCAATGTATTTATCATACTTATGATTGTATCTTTTGTCACAACTATTAACATGTACATTATGTTTCTATGTTGTATGTTTAGTTATAATTATTACCATGGACATTACCATGTATATCTGACAATTTCAATTGAATGCCAAAGATAGTTGTCAATTCTACTCATTTATATGATTGATATTGAATTGAACTGGTTTGTTGACCAAAAACATACATTCAAAATAGCAGCAACAAGGCTGAAACAAATTTAATTAACAAAAGGGAAAGAGTTACACTATAAATACAGTACTTACATTAAAAAATGATTTAAAAAATACGGTAATATACAAAATAAGAATAGCACTGCATGATACAATTAACATGGAAATGAAAAGGACGAAGGAGATAAAGATCGAAATAGAAGAAAGTGATGTAATCGTAATAATTTTTGAACATTCATATTTCCATAAGCATGAAAGTTAGTCAGGTGTTCAAAATTGAGGATCTACGGTAGGCGTTTTACGTTGTATAAACAAATGAGTATGTTCATTACAGGAGCCTGTTTATGCACTTATCGTACTCAGCATGATGGCTTTAGACGATAGATGCATACAGCCTCAACTCTAGTCTTGATAGATCGTATAATGAACTCAATTGCTTGCATCATTCGTACAATATTAACTTGTTCGTACCTGTTCCTCTTTGTCCTTGATGGATTTGTTAAGAGCTTTGAGTTCTTTGCGGATCCATTTGTCCCTATCGTCTCGGGTGGTGAATTGGTTGCCCCGACCCTGCTTGGCAAACAGCTCCGTACGACGCTGCTCACATTGCTGTAATCTGTAAGTAGAGAGAAGCAATTTTCATTCCCATCCAATCCAATCTATAGCCCCGGTGCACCCTTTACGATCTGAATACGATCCGATTTTGGAAGAATTTGCGCTGGCATTTGATATATGAAGATTCCAACATGTACAATCTTAAAGATAGAGGATCTGAACGGTCAAATGATAAATAAAATCTACATTTCAGGGACTTTCATGCTAGATGATTAGACATATTTGTACATGTAAAAGAAATGGCAGCTGCACGCTACAAAGGACTTGCTTGTATTCACTGAGCTCTGTTTTAAGAGATATAGAAATGTGATGCGTATTATACTTTATGTCAACATGTTTTAAAAAGCAGCAGTTTTGCTGCAACACATCTGTAGGAGCCTTTAGGTTGTACAGTCAAACCTGCTTTAGTGACCACCTGTCTACAAAGACCACATATTTCATTTCCCTTGAAAATGGTTTCTCATTGAAACATGTACTAAAGGAGCCTGTCTACACAGACCACGTTTTGTGTTTCCCTTCGGCGGTCGCTATAGACAGGGCTCCTGCGACAATAGGGACTTTTAGATTTGCGTGGACTGATATGTGTGACGTCCATTCAAGGCAGTGCATTAAAAGGACGTCGATCGTAGCAATCCACGTTGTCGTTGTGCAAATCTAAAAGTCCCTAACCTACACAGCTAGCTAGACACCTACCTGGCTGTGCACTGCTCTTCTTCCCTTTGAAGATCCTCATAGCGTGGCATGATAGCTTCCAGCTCTCCTTGCTTACCACTGATCTCTGTGTCTAGCTTCTCCATCTGGACCTCAATGGTACCCTAATAGAGATCAAATGAAGGACGTCAACTCAATGTGGCGTAATCTTTACAAAATCGCAAAGTCTAAGTACTTTTAGGAGAATAAGATAAAGAAAATTAAAAATCCTCAAAATCAAAAGTTTTCTCTAGTCATATGAACTATAAGGAGCTGCCGTTTTTAAAATGTATTTCTTTTTCATTGACGTTACTAACTGCAATAAGATAACTGCAAGGAAACCTTTCCTTTAAAAATGTAGATAATATTACAGGTTTCTCTTTAGTACCTGTATTGCTTTTATAACGTAGTTGAAAAACAAAGAATATCGTAAGAAATATTTCTCTGTATTCACTTAAATTGTTTATCTTGCTTTCTGCAACACATTAACATAAAAAGATGCAGAAATGCAACCAATATCATTTGCAAGTAAAAATGTCATGCAGTTTCTTTTAAACTTTAAAGCCCCTCTGCACATGTTTGGCATGGAGGGATTAGACCTCCCTGTAAGGTCACTGGCAGGTGGTTATCTCATCAAATCAGCTCTTAATTAACATAAGAGAAAGGGCATCATGGGGGATCAATGGGTACCGCTTAGGCATTGTTGGCTGTATAGAAGGTGCAAGTAGCTATAAGTAGTGCAGTGGGGCTTTAAGAAACCCCTTTGGTATATTTTCTTTGTCTCAAGTTCAGTATCATCTGCTGAGTATCAGAAGGGCATTGGCTCATTTGATTTCATACAGAACCAATGCCTTTCTGCTTCTCCATAGACAACACATTTATACTTTCCTATTCCTGCCTCGCTTGTCATATCCCTTTGAAGACGGTCATTCCACATTCGTTGTTTGCAGAGATGCCAATCTCTTGACACAAAAAAACAGACTGAGTATCCTAAAAAAAATCAGATTTTCACAAAAACTTGACCCTACCACTAGCGCGTTGGCCCTGGGCCAGTAAAATTTCAGAAAAATGTTAAACTGGTAAGAGCGGTCAAGTAAAATGTTTGCTCTTTCATTAAAATTTAATGAGAAGATTGTAAAGCAAAGATTTGTTGGGGTCGCGGGGGTTTACTTGTACATGTTTCTATGCGATTCCGCAGTTTTTATTGGTTTTTTTTTTTTTTTTTTTTTTTTTAAAGATGAAAAATCGTATTTTAAGAGGTGATATCGTATTATCGTATTTCACTCTTATTATCGTACTAAACACGATTTAATCATACTGGTTGGCATCTCTGGGTTTGGCTCAATAACTTTTGATTCAGAGCCCTTAAATCTATAACAGGTGCATGGGTAAAAAGGGCAAAAATTTCTGCACACACTGCGTCTATTTTTGTTAAGTGACCATGTTGCATTTGACGCCAGGAATGTGGCAACACATTGAGAGGTTCAAACTCACTGTCAATCAATAAAATCAAATAAATAAAAATTAGCCATTTGTTCAATCTCTCAACTGAGTCTATACTTGTGTATATTGTTTTCAGAGACATAACATTTTATTAGAACAATGTAGCTAACAAACCAAAATATCATTGATGCCAATTTCAAGAACATGTGATCAATTTAGCCCTTTGAAAAATCCTGACAGGTAAATATAAAATGAGAGTATATAATTCACCTTGGCATCCACATCCCCCTTGACTTCTTCCTGCAGATCTTTGACGGATAACTCTAGCTTGGCACGTCGCTTGATCAGATCTTGTCTCTCATTGGTCAGGTGATCTCTCTCCTCATTGGCCGTTCTCAAGCGACCTTTCAACTCTCGAAGCTCCTTGTTGATTGTCTACAACAAAATTAGCAGTGAATCAAATTGATGGTTAAGACTTTCTATTTTTGTTTCCTTCTATTTTCAATTATCCTGCCATCTGCTGCTCACAATGTCCTAATATGTTGACAGCAATGTCCCACAATGCATCACCAAATACATGACATGCGCATGATGATGTTTGGGTACAGGAACCGAAAATCCCTTCATGTACGCTTTCACCGAAAGATGGCACGATCAAAAATACATACAGTATCTGTAAAATACCCAGCCTTTAAGCTAAACAGCCTAAAAATAATAAGTATTCATTTCTAAAGCTTGGGAGAATTCAAGCTCAGAATATTGTTCCAATTCTATATCTTAGGTATTTTCAGGATTACATTTCACCTTACAAAATACCTGGAAAATAGAAATAACTTCTATTAGATTTTTTACCTTGATTCTCTTTGAGGCTTCCTCCTGTGCATCTCTGATATGTTTGGTCATCTCTCCACTGTTCTCACGTTTGTTGGCAAGCTGAAAAGGAAAGAATAAAGCAAAAAATATTACAGAGCTGCCAACCTTCCAAATCAAGCAGGAATCTCTCAGGATAAAAATCAAGCAAAAGTAGGAACACATTGTATTTCGTATAGAACTTTATATAGAATTTTCCAGGGGGAAAAGGGATCTAAGGTTCATAATATGATTTTGAAGGCTTATGTGCTTTCTGGTGCAATCTGGCAATCTGATCTATATATTTTTCAACACATTTTATGAATAATGTTTCATAAATAATTTGGTTGAGAATGAATATCAACCTAGATGCTGCTTGTAAGTATCGGCTTGCATGGTGATGTAGATATACAGTAGGCTTGCGGGTGCACCATGTGAGAGAGAGGGAGGATTGAGGAGTCCTGAAAAGGACTCTCGGTTATCTTTCTTGAGGGTGTGTAGTCCTGAAAAGGACTGTTGGTGTAGTCAATCCTCCTTCTCTCTCATATGGTGCATCCGCAAGCCTACTGAATATCAACCTGTTGCGAATTTTTTCAAACCAGTACACTAAAACTTCAAACCCGTTACTGTTACATGTTTAAACTCCTTGTGGACCACCCCGAGTGATACAAGAATGAACCATGTTCTGAGAGTATCTTCTCATGACTTACATCTTCAAGCTTCTTCCTGGTGTCCATGAGTTCCTGGTTGTGAATGGTGTACTCGAGGGATCTAAGAAGAAAAGGAGAGAAAACAAAATGTTCATATTCGCACATCATTCACGTTTCTTAAACACACAATATGCACCAACTCCACAAGCTCCATTATGGGATACCATATCAATGTCTCTTCTAAATTAACGTTGCTTTTTGTCTGACAATGCAACCTGAAAAAATAAGAAATAATCCTTTGCAGAAATATATAAAACAGGTCATCAAGATTTTCACATCCTTTTAAAAGTAATTTTAGACTATGTAATGAAGGTATGTCACAGGCCATTTGTGCCCCCCCCCCCATTCAATATCAATTTCAAAGTTGTGATTTTTTTTTTTTTTTTTTTTTTGGGGGGGGGGGGGGAGGGGGGGGGGGGGGTTTGGACTTGCGATTAATTTGCATCAATCGCAACTCTTTATCAAGACGTGCATGGAGGAAAACTAAACCAACCTTCTCATTTTATCCCACTTCTGATACTGCTTCAGTTCCTCTTTCTCTTCCTCCAGCGTCTGCAGTCTCTCCTCGATGTACTTCAACAAATCTTGGATTTTCTCCCTCTTACCCTCTAAAATAAAGTAAAGATAATAAAAATAAGACCGGTTTCTTCTATATCACTTTTTATTACCAAGGTCATTGGATTTAATTACTATTCTGTACATTATAGTGCACATTCTCAACTCTCTGAGAGCATTACAGACAGGGATTTATGCATATTGCATAGAGCCGTGTAAGTAAACTCTATTGCTCTCACTCAATCTGATACGTTTCTTCCATTAATTTATTTTATGTAAGTAATACTATGACCCTTCTCTGTTGTTTTCAGAAACCATTGCATTTTATTAGAACAATGCAACGTTAAGAGAAAAATATTATTTTTGCCAATTTGAAAAACAATAGGTGGTCCACTTAGCCCTTTAAAAAAATTCCTGTATTAAAATGAATCTTATTAAAATTCAAGAATAATGACAAACCTGTTTCTTTGAGGATGGTTTGACTCTCTGACTTTCTCTCGTCATAGACTCTGGTCCCAGCCACTTCTCTCAATAGTTTGAGACGCTGCGAGTCAGGGGCTGTAGCCATCTGGTTAATCTATCACAAGAAATGATCACCATCCAATTATACTTTCATTGAAAATGCATGAAAGAATTATTTCAATCATATTAACTGCAAAACAGGTCAAAAGCTGATAAGAAATTCCCTGAACACCCACAATATTATTAGAGTATGTTAAATTCATAATATCCATTTCCAAGTAATACTGTAAACATTACTCCACATAAACTTTTGTGTTAGAGGTGGCTGTTGTTGTGGCTGTTGTTGTAACTTTAGAGGGTCCTGGATATATCTGAGAGAGAAAACCCTAGTTAGAATGTGGGTAAGACGGTATGAATTATGTGAGCAGAAAATAGCATTCAACCTCATGCTTGAATATGAAGCCCATTATTTTGACGATCTGATCTAAGAAAGTGATATTCTCTTAGAAATCCAAACCCATGCTGTAACAACATTTGCTCCGGGCTTTATTTCATCAAACACCTGGTTAGGTTCAAGGAGGTGTTTGGAGTTTGGGCATTAGGTTTAGGTTTGATGTCCTAGTCTTTATTTTTTATGGCAATAACCATGGTTTTACTAAGATAAAAAGAAATAACCCCCCTCCTAGAGTACCAGCCAGCACCCTTACCTTTCCTTGTTTCACCACATAGTATGGATTACTCCTGGAAAATCCTGCACTCTCTAGCAAGTTCATCACATCAGCTTTCCTAGGGTAAATAAGATAAAGGCAAACAACAGTAATACAATTTATCTCCAAGAATAAAAACAAAAGTAGTGGGATGTCTTATTTTAATCCATTGTGTAATGGGAGGCAAGTGGCCCCTGTGCCACTGATCATTACTGACAGTACTTATTCTGAAAAGGCTTCCAATTTCAACTTAAATCTGTTTATCATTTCAAAACTTCAGAGTATACAGAGTATACAACTTTAATGGCCATGTAGCATAGCAAATACTGGTTAACGCCATCTACATGTATGTCTTTTTTTTAGACAACTGCACGTTAACGAATGGACTTGATTAACGGCAGGCGCGTAGCCACGGGGGGGCACGGGGGGGCACGTGCCCCCCCAAAATTTCCAAGATCGATTGAACTTTTTTTATTATGAAAACAAAAGCCTTATACTATTTACTTCACACATTCTTCATAACTTTATTTTATTATGCCTTCAACTTCATTTCACCTATATCACATTAAGCAGCCATTTTTTCAGAATTTCTGATAACTGAAACATTCCGAAAGTAAATTACATAATAGCCTGTGTGGATGAATCTACCGACTGATCGTCGCGCGTGGGGTCAAGTTCGGGACAAACACAATGGGTTCATTGTTTTGACTATATGCGCGTAAGGTGAAGTTGTATATTATGGACATTTTTCGGTGTGTACACTGTACAGTGCAGTATCTATAGATACACAGTACATTAATTAGGATTTATGATTGGCCACTATTATTGACTACGCTGGATTACATACACTGCTCTGATAATTATTTCATTATTACAATGAAAAATGTCTCTTTTTAAATTTGGATTCACGAGTCGGGGAAAATCAGGAGCGGAATTTAGTGACAGTAAATCACGCAAAACGGAGGAATTTCGAGAGGAACATGAGGAATTGAAAGAGGGAGGTCTGCGAGAATCATCAGTAACACTGCAACCGGGTCCATCCAGTAGAACAAGTGCTGGATCGTCGGAAAGTGATGTGAAACTGATAAGTGAGGCTGAGAGTAATGCTGGGTTGTTGGATTTAGGATCAAAGGATTCTGGACCGAAACAACCAATCCTAGCGTCATTCCCTCAAGTTAAAACAGGTGGGAAAAATCGATCGTTCAACAAAGATTGGTACAAACAATTCACCTGGCTGGAATACTCCGCAATCAGTGATGCTGCCTTCTGCTACTCTTGCCGGATTTTCCCGTCAATATCCGGTCACAAAGAACACAATTTCACTGAAAATGGGATAAATCAATGGAAGAAGGCTATCGAGAAATTTAGGAAGCACAGCGAAAGTGAAAGCCACAAGACTTCTTTTTCAAGATGGCACCACTACCTTCAAAGTCTGAGTGAAGGCAGCATTGCTTCCAAAATATCCGGACAATACTCTCGAATAGTGAAGGAAAACTGGGCATACATAACCCAGATTTCTAAAGTAATCATTTTCCTCGCAAGACAGGGAATAGCATTGAGGGGTCATAACGAGAGTGCGGACTCACTTAATCGAGGGAACTTTTTAGAACTGTGTTCTCTGATCGGTGATGCCAATCCTGCTTTCGGTGAAAGAATCAAAACGATGCCTCTCAATGCTACTTATCTCAGCGCCGAAATTCAGAATGAGCTCCTGAACGTGACAGCGGAAATAATTCGGGAACAAATTGCGGAGGAGGTGAACTCTGCAGGATTGGCCACAATCATTGTGGATGAGAGTAAAGACGTCTCAAAGAAAGAACAAATCAGCATTTGCTTGCGATATGCCGAATACAAAGAAGCAGAGGGACATATCTTGCATGAGGAATTCTTAGACTTTCATGAAGCAGATGATCTTGACGCCAAGTCACTTTCCAAACAGATATTGCGAGAAGTTGGTAAACTTGGCTTGAGAAAATTTGACATTGTGGGCCAGTGCTATGATGGTGCGAGTGTTATGTCTGGACATCTGAGTGGAGTACAAGCACGACTGAAAGAACATTTTCCGAACGCCCAGTATGTCCACTGTCATGCGCACAGGCTCAATCTGGTCCTTGTGGATATGTGTAAAAACGTGAGTTCTGCCGGCAAGTTTTTTGTCTTGTTGGAAGCGTTGTACGTCTTCATGACCCGTTCCCTCGTCCATAAAGTTTTTGTGGACTACCAGCAACGAGCCAAGTGTCGAGTTAAAGAACTCGTCCGACTGAGTGACACGCGGTGGGTTTGTCGTTACCAGTCGCTTTCTACTTTGAAGACGCGGTATAGTTATATACTTGAGGTCTTGGAGCATTTCTGTGACTCACAAGAATCGAAACGAGATCCGAAACTCGTGGTTGAAGCTCGAGGACTTCTCAATCAAGCGATGAGCGTTTCATTCGTCACTCACTTGGAAGTGTTGATGACATTGCTGTCTCACTCCCAGGCACTCAGTGAGACCTTGCAAGCCAGTGACGCCAACTTAGGGAATGCTGTGACCATGATCAACTCTGTGATATCAATTGTCGAGGAAACACGGGCATCTGGGTGGCCTGATTTAGTGCAAGATATCACTCGGATTTGTGAGGACAACAACATCCCTACAGTGCCGCAACCAAAGCGCCGGAGGAAGCAACGAACCTTTGATGATAGTTTCCTCATGGCTTCGACTGGTCATCGGAGTCAATCAGAGGCTGAGTCAAGTGCTGAGTTCCTTGATGACCTTCGTGTCAACACCTTTCTCCCTATACTGGATGCATTCAAATCTGAAATGACCAGGCGTTTCTCTGCATCCAACATTGCAATCATGCAAGGTGTTGACGCGCTACTGACACCTTCCTCTGTCAACTTCCTCAAATTCTCTGCCGTCGAACCCTTTGTTGAACTATACACAGATTCTCTGGATGTGGACGTTCAGCTACTGAAGGCTGAAATGACAATGGCCAGACAAATCATCAGCAATAAACAGAAGGACTCCAGCACCCCCGATTCGTCTAGAAGGCACAATGCAAATAGCTTTTCCAGCATGGAAAAGTTGATACCCTCGGCTAGTTTACCCAATCTGCGGAAAACGACCCAGTTGGCTTTGACATTACCGGTTTCTTCGGCTGTATGCGAGAGAAGTTTCTCTGCAATGAAGTATATCAAGAACTATTTACGGAGTACAATGAGAAATCAACGGCTCTCTGATCTTGGAGTTATTTATGTGTCCGGTGAAAGAAGTAAGGAGTTACAAACTAATCCAGTGGAGGTGCTGAAGAAGTTTTCGCAGCGGGAACAGAGAACAAGGATTCAACTCTTCTAAGCGGACACACGAAGATATACGAACAGGTGAGATCGTATTTTCTTTTCCATCACTGTATACCATCATATTGGCAAAGGTAGCTAAGGAAACTCACTGTCAAAATGGGAGATGACGTGGTACCACCAGACCACTGTGGTGCTTATATAAAAGATGTCAGGAAGAAATTCCTACTCATATACTATAGTTGCCGTGCATTTGTACAGATGAGATACATGCTTGAATGAGCTGATCGTGATTTTGAAGTTCCGTTTTTATGATAAAATGACATCCATATTAGAGTGAATTTATGTCAAAAAACATGATTTTGCATCTTCACCCTTTTAAATAGGCAAAACATTTCCAAAGGGAAGGGAGACACCCCTCCTCTTAGTCCCCTCCCCAGGACATCGATCAATTAAATGTATGTGCCCCCCCAAACATCAAGCTCTGGCTACGCCACTGATTAACGGTAGTCAGCAAATTAATCTCTAGATGATCAGCGTTCGTGAGAAAGACCGAAGTTCTCCTCACGCTTCAGTTTTGCATATGCTGCATGCACGTGATTGCTGCAATCGCGTCGTCCGTAGTCGTATTATACACAATTGGCCCTGAGTCAGGCCACGGGAAAGACATGTAGTCTTGTTAGTCTACACTCCCTTTAATGTACTACATAATCAACTTTTCCACGTTGCTTCCACCAGACAACTCCTCTAACAATGTCATTGTATATCAAAGCTCTCAACTTTACCTTTAAGTTGTATCGAGCAATTAAGACACGAGGTATCAACTTACGTGACCATTTTCTTGTCCAGGAAGTACTGATCCTTCTTGGAGCCGATGACACGACGCAACGTCACCTCCTCTTTTTCAATCTGTACACAAAACACACACAAGAATCTCTTTAATTCTAGGGCCAGGGGATCCCACCACCCTAAGGTATTTCCACAATAACTTCGCAGAATTTTTCTCTGACCCCATGCTTTCAGAACGGAGCCCTGAGCGCATCTTTTGACTCCAAATTCATAAACTTCAGATCAAGGGTTACTGTGCTGAATTGTAAAAAACTTCACTATACTTGACAAAATTGCAATCTCCCTATAATAATACACACCATGCCCTAGCACTGTAAAAACAAAAATGTTGCAGGAGCTTTTTTAGGACTTGGTGAAGTTGGTGTTATAAAAAGCATGATTTTCTGACAGCAATATTAAAGTATGCTTTTTTTCACTGAAGATCTTTTTCAGTTTACCAGAGCTCTTTTGGAGCTTTACTTTTTTTTGCTGAATCTTACACGCCCCCCCCCCCCCCCCCCCCCCCCTCTCCTTAAAACCATCCCATGATACTTACAGGAATCCTGTTGTCGCTGTTCTCAAAGATAATCTCTACAAAGGCAGAGATTACCCTCGGTCCAGTACCTTCATGCAAGAGCCCCTGGCGCTGCTCCGGCCGTAGGTTGTTGAACTCATCGCTGAGAACAAACTGGATGGCTATGTACAAGAGTAAACAAAAGTATGTTGAAATTTAACGGCAGTTCGTCTAGTGAAACCTGTATATAAAGGCCACTCACAGGAGACAAGGGAGGTGGTCTTTATAGGCAGGCTTATTCAGCACAGGTTTCAATAGAAAAGAAAAGCCCCAAAAAAGCAACGCAACAGCCCCTGGCCCTGCTCTGGCCAAAGGTTATTTAACCTATCGCTAAGAACAAACTGGATGGCTACATGTATGAACAAGGGTGCACAGAAACATGTCATGAGTGGGGGTTCATTTCAAATGGAGAACCAGTATAATAAAGTCTGCTTAAAGGAGATAAGAAAGTGGCTCGGAGTGAATTAGCCCCCAAAATGCCATAATAAAAAGGTCTAGAAAATAAATCCAATATCAAGAGTCTATATGCTCATCACAGTAATACATTTACAGTCTTTTGAAGCTCAAAACAGTTTCAAATATCCAACGCTAAAAGAAATCCAACATACGGAAGCGTAAATTGCATTGCTTGAGCGTGCATTTGAAATCTGTACGCTCTGTGTGTGTGCAAAAGTCGCGGAGGGGTTAGGAGTACTATCACAGGGTTTGATAGTACTATCAAACCCTCTGACACAATGATAGATCGAAATGCTCCTTGTCATGTGATATAGTTTTGACCAATCAGTGAAACTGTGAAAGACAATCTATGTATGAGGTATATAAAACTTAATACACAGAACTGAAATAAGGGTTGTTTTACAATCAGGGTACACACTTTGTCTCACTTGGGGTGAAAAAAAAAGTTCCTTTGATTCTTCTGAATTTTTGTTTGTGTGTTGTATATAAGTTACTGGTAAAGTCTGTACAATTTCAGGGCTATAAGTGTCAAACTTTTTTTTCTTCAAGCATTAAACCTGTCCTTAATGAAAAAATAGGGTCAAGTGTCACCTGATGACATTATGCAGAAAGAAAATATTTATTGTTTCTTTAGGTAAATGTGAATGACATAGTTTGATAAATTGATGATATTGAGTCAGAATACAAATTCATTTTTTCAAGTGCAAAATGGTTTTATTCATGTAAAATTCAGTTTTGCCTCTTTTCATACCACAAAATGATGGACTGACAGCATGAAGTTACTAATAAAATAAAAAAACAGAGCAGTTCGACCCTATATTCTGTACTGCACATCTACATAGGGTAAGGGTGCTTTTGCATACCAACTTTCAGAATAAAAGGATAGATGGTTCTTGAGATATGTGGCGTCAAAAAATCATTCAGAGAGGACAATTTTTAGTTAATTCGGAGAGGACAATATTTTTGACATGCAGTTGGAACTGCCTGATACAATTATGATTCATTATTTCATGGCATAAATGAAACTGGATATATGTAAAGTTTATTAGAACATATTTTATTCCTGTTAGCACCCATTTATGATCTGCATAGATCTTCAAACACCCATCGTAGAGAAATTATCTTCTCCCTCATTTTAAGACTTACTAAATCTTGTCAGAAGGTACACGGACAATACTGTGATTATGTAGTTATAAGTTTTTAGGAATAGTTAACCATATACCAGTGTTTTGGAGATTTTACATGCTTTACACTAACATTCGGAGAGAATATTATATTTTGACATATGATTGATTTATGCTCGTAAGTCGTAATCCATCTTTCCTTATAAACACAATACTATGTGTGCAACTTAGGTATGTACAATCTTAGACAGAAGTTTTATGTCTCATGAACATAATTTTTGGGCAAGCCCCTTATATCACTCTGCCAACTAAATAAAAGTGGCAGATATATGCCATACAATATACAAGCCTACAATGTTCTCTCCAAAGTACTTTTCTCTAAATGCAGCAGAGGACTTACTGAAAATCCATCGCAATCATTGTATTGGAATAAAATAATGTGTCATTACCACGTTCTATCTTTGTTTTTGGAAATCATTTGCACAATGAATACAACTTTTGTAAAGAAACAAGTTAAACAACTGTTGCTTGTTTTTTGTAAGAAGCCTCTTTCTTTATACCTTTTGAAGCTTATGAATGACAAGTAATTTTGAGCTTTGGTAAAGTGGATTGGTAAGACTATAAAGTACCGAAGCTGTCACATCATAAAAATCAATTTTTGGAATTTCTCAATTTTTTCTTCATTTTCCGAAAGAGCATAAAAATAATGTCCAAATGTCGAAAAACAATTGAATATGTTAAGTATTGGCTGAGATATGACCATCTTAATAAATATATGTCCTATAGGAACTCAGTGTAATATTGCTCTGGCTCGTAATGTTACTTCAAAATCAGTGTGAATATTAAAAAAAAAAAAAACATTATCTATTGCACATGAAAAAACAATGTTAGGTCTACTAATAACATAAGTTGGTTTCGAAATGTGGCTCTTCTTGAAGGAGTGCTAACAAAAAATGTCACTTTTTCGGAGAGGACACTTTTTGACACACCCCTGACAAACAAATTTGAAACGGGCATTTACTAAAAACTGATTAAGTGTGGGAAAAGTTTATATCATAATTTTGTAGGATATTAGTTATTCTTTTCAAGGAGGAAAAAATAATTAATAGAGTGCGGTCTTACTTTAAATTATAACGCTGATTCCGGAGGACTTTTTGACACATTTTGCACCTCACTTTTGGTGCAAAGTTAAAATGTGTAGATTTGCCAAAATATTACACCCAATTCAAATCTTACATAGACCCATTGGAAGAGTTAATTCTGATAGTTGATAATGTTTTTTGGGGTACGTACATGTATGTCAGATATACACATGTTCAAACTTTGCAAAAAATGAAATGAGACAGCAAAAATGTGAAAAACGGCATATAATTACATATTTTGAAAAGTAGTTGGTCGTTTCAAACAATTTCTTCGCTGTTGTAGGTTAATCTAATGGTGCAAAATAGTTGACCAAGGAACATTTTCCTTGGGTGTTCATTGTTTTGTTTTTAACGGCCATCAAAGTGAGTTTTTCTATTGTGTACTCTGATTGTAAAACAACCCATAACCAGCATCGCATATACCATCAAATGGCACTAAAATGTTGTCCATTGAGAGAATGCTTTGTAGTTCATCAAATTTTATTTCTTCAATTAGCTGCTGTGACCGAAATCTGTTTAACCGTACCAAAAATTGTCCGTCCAAACCGATATAAAATTAACCACTTACTCACAACACTATTCATTACCATCCTAAATTTTGTAAGGCTGAAAAAAAATGGCGTAAGTATACTCAGCTGGGAAAATTTCTTGTATGTTTCTGATCGCAGACTTACCATAGAAAAAGTTGCTTTTTCCAGATCCATTTCTACCAACTGTAATTTGAAGAAAAAAATGAAGACATATTACATGAGAGAAAAGATACACCAGATTGACCAGAACAAAAGAAAGTTACACAAAATAAAATAAAATTGCTATGCAAGTACAGATGAATTTTTTTCATCATTATCATCCTCATCATTCATCATCATTTTCAGTATCATTATTATTATCCTTACCAAGAACAAATATACCTGTAAAAATCTATTTAAAAAAAAAATCTCAACCCTTTGTTTTCATTATATCATGTAGAGTGCTGTAGGATACAAGGAAATGACGAAAGAAAATCAGGGAGGACTTGGCTAACTGACAAAACAATGACACTTCATTGCCATCCAACCTCTGGGCTTGGCACGTACCTCATATCAAAATATTTATTTAAAAAAAATGCCTTTTAATCAAGAAAATACCTCCAGAAAAAGATCAACAATGGCGGACTAACAAATGCAATAAAAAGTGCTTAACATGATATTTTTGCCAATGACTAATAGTTGTGTAATAGTTTTATTCCCATACTTGTGATATAATTTGATACTCACCAACAACATTGTGCTTGGGGCTGAAAGGATCCACAATAGTTTGGTCCCTGTAGGATCGGAACCCTTGTATCGTTACCTAGAAGATAAACAGTTAGAAATTAGAACAATTTTGGAAGGTACAATTTATAAAAAACATCTCCTAATATGAATAGAAATTTTGAGTAGTTTCTGTCTTCTGTTGTTTTCAGTTCTGAAGAATATCTTGGTATGATAACGTACCTTTGTTTGGGTTTGTTTTGGCATGTATTGCAGCTACAATTAACTGTGTGTACCTACATGTAATGGCTGTTGCACATTCTTCTGTGGGTCTCAACGCTCTCAAATACCGCTGTACGAAACTCACCAGAATTCAATAAAAATTGGCACTTTAGCGACTAGATGGAAACAGTAAAATCCTTGAAGGGATTTCCCGGATCTGTTATCTACCAGTTCCACAGCAGACAAGCCTTGTTTATTCTCTAGTTTTCGTACCCATCAACTCCATTCCTTCTCCAAATGTGAAAACTAAATAATTTAAAACATGTAACCCACGCCGGAGCTTGCGGTGCCGAAAACTACCTCTGCGGTGATCAGAAATTGGAATCTGAATTAGACAGAGAGATCGTGTGTGCGCTGCGATATCTGGCTGCATTGATTTAATTATGCGATGAGATAATTTTGAGCTTGCGACTCACACTAAATCTGAAAACTATTAGAAATACAGCTCATTTTATGGTACCCATTTTCCTTTACAGACACGCGTAATTAGATTTCTCTGATTCGGGTAGGGGGACCGCCGATAACATCGCTAAAATGTGATATTCAAGGAAATATTTTCCATTGCAAATGTGGTTCCTACTCTGGCATGTTATGGTAGACCTATGTGTGGGATATGCTATTAGATCTATGCAATGTCTTTTAAAGGGATTTTACCATGCATCCAACAGACCGGCCGAAAACTGCCGAGGCGAGGGGCCGAAAACCCCCTCCTTTACTTGTTTTGAGAAACGGGCCCCCTTATCTATTCTGTTGTAAAATTGCATGATTTAGTAAGCCAAATTCTTGTACCCTATTTTTGCGGACGCGTAAGTTCATACGTGTCTTGGATGCGCTTACGCGTCCGTCCGTCGCCAACCTCTCACAGACGTGCCTATAAGAGTCCCGGACACGGCCCGGGCCGTCTCCTCAATCTGGATTCTGCTGAGCTGTTGTTACACACACTTACTCCAGGATCACCTACAGTGTAGCTTCCCGAATCATGGACTCCCGGTTCACCTCAAGACCCTGGAGTTAGCATGTTAGCTGAGAATCTACAGCTATGCTGAGCTTAGCTGAAGCACCCGTAGAGATAATATAAGGTTAGTTAATGTTTAGTCAGGGTCTGTGTTTCCTTTCTTCATTCCATCCATTTCATCGTACCGTAAGTAAAACGGCGCTAGTGTAGTTCCGTATCCATTTTTTTACCAGTTTAATAATCCATTCTTAGGCTTAGCAAAGGAATTTTAGCCCAATTTTTTACTAATTTGAATCATAATCATATAGATCTAGAGGTCTAGGGCCTATTGCATTTTCCACCTGAATTTGGATCACATCCGACTTCGGGAAACCTCCGTTTAGGGCTTCGATGTCGACGTCGTTGCTCAGTACCATCTCTACGCTATAGCTCTGCACCTCAAACTGAAGCTATCAGTCCAAAATTATGCACATTTCTCGCATGCACGATACCATAAACCATACAAGAAGTTTGCATAATTTTGGACTAATAGCTTCAGTTTGAGTTGCAAAGCTATAGATTCTAGCGTAGAGACGGTACTGAGCGACAACATCGACATCGAAGCCTTAAACGGAGGTTTCCCGATGTCGGATGTGATCCAAATTCAGGTGGAAAATGTGATATAGATCTAGATCTAGAGTCTAGGTCTAGATCTAGACCTAGACTAGATCTAGATCTATGTCTAGACCTATGAATTAAAATTAGATCATGTAGATCTAGATCTAGTAAAAAATTGGGCTAAACTTCCTTTGCTAAGAATGGATATATGAAACTGCTAAAAAAATGGATACGGAACTACACTAGCGCCAGTAAAACGGTGGCAACTCCGCCATCCTCATCATCAACTATTCTCTTTCACTCACCACCCGATTTTACTTCAATTCTTAGAATGCAGCCTACAAATCATGTTGGTGTACAAAACTAGGTTGAGCTAGGCCTAGATCTAGGCGGTAGGCCTAGATCTACTCGACTCGAGTCGAACTTGGTTTGGTGGCAAATTCACGAAATTGGCAATTCACAATTACGAACATGACAAACAAACATGCTTTTTAAATCATTCTCAGCTCATCATACTCAGTCAAAACAACCAGATGTAAGGTCCTAAGGAAAATATCTAGATTTAATTCACAGCATTGTGACGACTGTTGATCTGTTGGTGTCTCTTTCTTTCATTTTAATTTTTATTCAGCCACTTCATACTGCATGAATGGGACCGAGAGCGCGAGAAATGACCGCTATTCGTGGAAGTTCATAATTCGAAGGAATAATTACCTGTTTTATGTACATCTTAAAGCTGTCACTTCAGTAATAGATTATTTCAACACATTTATCCTTGATTAGGGAGATGCTCAATCGGCTGTAAGTCCATCCAAAAGGAACTTAATGGGATTTTCCTCCCGTGGCTCGACGCCTGATACGCCTATTCAGAAATTGCGAGTTGTTTCAGCCGCTGAAATTCAGCTATTGACCATTCCATGATCCAATGAAAGCCTGGTCTAGCGGCGTAGAAATTTGCATGAAACCGAACGCTCAGCTTGCAGCTAGCTAGCAAGAAAAAACTAAACAAAATGGCGCGCTTTGTTCACGAGGACGAGTCTATTTTTATATAGGGGTATAATACGGGATTAGATTTAAAGCTTGTCAATTGACAGCTAAGTACACCCAACTTCATACACATTTTTACCCTAAATTAAATTAAAAACTGGTCATAAGTATATGATACAAAACTAGGATGTTCAAATACTGTAAAATATAAGACAAAATCCCTATCTAATATTGTGTTGTTCTTTCATGAATAATAAAATAGGCCACATTGACTTAATTTTGATTTGTGTTATTGTACTATATTTTGTAGATGGATCGGGGACCGGGTGTATGATAGAAATTAGGAAAAAATAATCATTACAGAGAACAAAATGTGTCGTTTTATTAATCTCTGTTCTAAAATTATTCCTTTATAAACACTAGAATATATAAAAACTAAACATGGATACCTAGTCCGAAGTGTTTATTTAATATATTTATTAACTTGTAACAATTCGCTCAGATGTGCGTGAGAGGGGGGCTAGCTCAGATGGTAGAGCGCTCGCTTAGCATGCGAGAGGTACCGGGATCGATGCCCGGGTCCTCCAAAAGCATGGAAATTGTTCCATTTTTGTTTCCCCTCACATCTATAAGGTATACCCATCTATAACGGCTTGATGGTGACTCTTCTTTTCTGTACGTAGTAGTAGTACAGTTAAACCTGCTTAGTGACCACCTGTCTACAACAAGCACATTTTTTGTTTCCCTTGAAAATGGCTTCTCATTTAAACATGTACTAAAGGTCTTCAAAGACCACTCTTTGTGTTTCCCTTGGGCGGTCGCTGTAGACAGGTTTGAATGTAGTTTGTCGATATTGAGTATTTCTTCAAGCTCCTTTCAAATTTCTCAAATTTTCTTGCTCGGTTGCAACATTCCCTCGCATATACACTAGTAAAAAATCCCTGGTTTAACTGTACAATAATGTAGAGATCCCTTAACCGTAGGTACGTATTACAGAGATTCGCCTGTGCTAACAAACCTTTACATTCTTTAACAAAGGGCAGTTACTTATATTATAGGCATTCTAAGAGGTTAAGGGGGCGTGGTTTAAAGGATGATAGGTTGGAAGATGCCTCTCTTAGCGATTATATATAATATGTCATGATATAGTCAAGGGGCTCGTGTTTTAGTGTAAACATAGTCATACTTAGCACGTCTATATAATTATGAGATAGGACGTTGAAAACGAGCAAGATTTATTTCTGAAAGGGGCATAACTAGGTCGTTCTTATGAAAGCGAGGGTAATATTGTGCCCCCTACCCCACTGCCTCTCATTTTAGTTGTACTAGAAAAAGGGTACAGGTGTTACTATATACACACAATTTAAAGCTGCTCCGATTTTCTGAAACTAGATATGACTCTTTAGATGACCGCAAAAGGGCACATCTGGTAGCGACAGTGGGAAATATTGAAAGGAATAGGGACACTTATCAAGAATAAGGGGAAATTAATCTTTGAATGGGGGCACATCAGAGGCGGCGGACCGGCTTTCATCGAAAGGGTGCGGTGCGGTGCGGCGCGGTGTGGTGTGCTCAACGCACCAATTCGATAAAAGAGGGGGGGCTTTTCTCGAAAGGGTGCGTTGAGAGCGGAGTACCGTTTTAACACACCCTTTCGATAAAAGCGGGGGGGCTTTTCTCGAAAGGGTGCGTCGACTAGTCTTTCGCATCAGTCGTTTAAAATGAGGATCTCGGACAGAAGGTAATAGTTGCCAATTTAAGTATATCGAAAATGTATTAAATAAAATGGAATGGTCTTGATTACAGAGTGGTCTCTTTCGTTATTACTATGTTGATGGGGGAGACAGAGAGAAGGAAAAAAGGGAAGGGGAAAGGGAAGATAAAAGGAAAGAAAGAAGAATAAGAAGAAAAGAGGGAAACTGGGGGGGGGGGGCGAAGGGCTCTTGCCTCCTCCTCACCCCCCCCCCCCCGCCAACAAATAAATAGGAGAGAGAGAGAGAGATAGAGAGAAGGGAAAGGGAAAGAAAATATAAAAGGAAAGAAAGAAGAAGAAAAAGGAAAGAGGGAAACGGGGGAAGGGCGAAAGGCTCTTACCTCCCCCCCCCCCCCTCCCGCCAAAAAAATAAATAAGAGAGGGAGAGAGAAGGGAGAGGGAAAGAAAATATAAAAGGAAAGAAAGAAGAGGAAAAAGAATAAGAAAAGAGGGAAACGGGGGCGAAGGGCTCTTGCCTCCTTTCTTTTCTTTCTTTTCCTTTCTTTCCTATTCTCCCTCTTTTTCGTTTTTCTCTTTCTTTCTTCTCTTTTCTTTCCTTTCTTTTCTTTACCTCTCCCTTCTCTCTCTCTCTCTTATTTATTTTTGGTGGGGGGGGGGGGGGGGAGGAGGCAAGAGCCCTTCGCTCTTCCCCCGTTTCCCTCTTTTCTTCTTATTCCTCTTCTTTCTTTCCCTTTCCCTTCTCTCTCTCTTTCTCTCTTATTTTTTTTTTTTGGCGGGGGGGGGGGGGGGAGGTAAGAGCCTTTCGCCCTTCCCCCGTTCCCCTCTTTCCTTCTTCCTCTTCTTTCTTTCCTTTTATATTTTCTTTCCCTTTCCCTTCTCTCTCTCTCTCTTATTTATTTTTTGGCGGGGGGGGGGGGGGGTGGAGGCATCAACATAGTAATAACGAAAGAGACCACTCTGTAATTAAGACCATTCCATTTTATTTAATACATTTTCGATATACTTAAATTGGCAACTATTACCTTCTGTCCGAGATCCTCATTTTAAACGACTGATGCGAAAGACTAGTCGACGCACCCTTTCGAGAAAAGCCCCTCCGCTTTTATCGAAAGGGTGTGTTAAAACGGTACTCCGCTCTCAACGCACCCTTTCGAGAAAAGCCCCCCCTCTTTTATCGAATGGGTGCGTTGAGCACACCACACCGCACCGCACCGCACCGCACCCTTTCGATGAAAGCCCGGCGGACCCGGGGGGCAGGGGGGGGGGGGCACAGTGCCCCCCCCACTTTTTCAAGTACCCAAAAAGTGCCCCTTTTTCCATGGGAAAAGTGCCCCTTTAACTTTGTAAGAAGCGCCCCTTTTTACATACAAAATGCCCATATTACTTTGATATGTGCCCCTGTTAATTTTCAAAAGTGCCCCCTCTCCTTTCCACCTCTGATATGTGCCCCTTTTATTTTGACACGTACCTCTTTTCCTAGACAAGTTCCCAGTTTTCTTTGCATAAGCCTTTTTCCATTCTCATAAGTGCCCTTTTTAATCTCTAGTAAGTGCCTCTTTTCGGATACAAGAAGCGCCCCTTTTCACTTTTGTTAAGCGCCTCCTTCACCTCTGATAATTGCCCTATTCAAATCTTAGAGGTGCCCCTTTTACTTTGACAATTGCTCCCTTTCCTTTGTAAGAAGTGCCCCTTTCCCTTTTAATAACTACCTCTTTATAACTCGGATAAGCGCATTTTATATTCACATGTGCCCCTTTTCCTTTCTAATAAGTGCCCCCATTTAACAAAGAGCCCTTCGCCTTTTCATAAATGCCCCTTTTCACCTATGAAAATAGTCCTTTTTCATTCTCCTACTAGTGCTCCTTTTCATGTCTGGTAAATGACCCTATTCAATTCCTGAGAGACAATCGTTTTATTTTGACAAGTGCCCCCTTTTCCTTCTGATAAGTGCTCTTTTCATCTCTAATAACACCCCCTTTTATTTTGACACGTACCCCTTTCCTTCCTAATAAATGCTCTTTTTCCTTCATAATTTCCGCTTTTCATAAAAGCCCCCTTTCACCTCCAATAAATGCCCAATAAAAAAATCTGATCGGTGCTCCTTTTCTTTCAACAAATGCACATTTCCCTTTATTATTAGTGCCCCTTTTTCATTCTCATAAGTGCCTCTTTCATATATGGTGTTTGCCCCTTTTCAGGTGCGATAAGTGCCCCTTTTCACCTCTGATAATTAACCTTTTTTAACAATGATACGTGCCTCTTTTCTTTTCTTATGAGGAACCTATCCCTTTTTCATAAATGCCCCTATCAAAATCTGATGGTTGCCTCTTTTCCGTCGACAAATGCCCAATTTCTATTCTCATAAGTGCCTTTTCATCCCTGGTGAGTGCCCCATTTTCACCTCTGATAATTACCCTTTGTACTTTGACACGTGCTCCTTTTATTTTCTAAAAAGTGTCTTATCCCTTCGATAAGTGTCCCCCTTTCCTCTCATCATTAAACGTGCCCCTAATTTCAAGCGACTAAGAGCAATATCTCCCAAAGCTCGCTCGCTACGCTCGCTCACATTTATAGATTTTATAATTATGTTACTTATCAAGGTCTTTTCAGTTTGCTGTTATGAAAATGTGCTTATTTATAACCCGATGAGGATTGGTTTTTTCCTCTTTATAAGATGTAGTTTTTGCACTGTGACCTCACAAATTTTATATATTTCCTCGCTCGCAAATGAATTTTTCGACCATCGATCACACCCAACTGCAAGGTATAATGCTTTAAAAAGCAATATTTTATACGATATATAAATATTGAAATCATCCCTGATAATGTAATCAAATTTTAGGGGTATATACCAATGTCTAAAAATTGTTTATTTTCGACTTGAGATTTTCCTTTGTAGGTGCCCTTTTTTCCCAGAAAGTGCCCTTTTTTGTTGGTGCCCCCCCCCCACTTTGGAAGTCGCTCCGCCGCCTCTGGGGCACATAATTTATCAGATGTAAAAAGGGGCATTTAAAAGAAGGGGGAAGGGAAGGGTGATTATTAAAAAGGAAAAAGGAGCACTTATCAGAGGGGAAAAGTGCATCTGAAAAGTGCGGCCATGCAACGTAAAAGGGGTGCTTACCCGGAGGTGAAAATTAAGGAGAAGGGGAAGATGCACTTTATTACAAGGAAAAGAGGCATTTATTAGATTTGGAAAGTGGTGCTGATCATAGAAGGAAAGGGGTATTCATAAAAAGGGGCACTTCTTATAAAGACAAAGGGGCACTTATTAGAAGAGAAAAGGGCTATTATCGGAAAGGGACACTCATCACAGGTGAAAAGAGAAACTTGTATAGAAAGGGGAAAGGGGCACATAATATCTTGAGTAAACAGGGTCATTTTCCATTGTAAAAAAGGG
Source organism: Strongylocentrotus droebachiensis (assembly GCA_035222895.1). Taxonomy (NCBI): domain Eukaryota; kingdom Metazoa; phylum Echinodermata; class Echinoidea; order Camarodonta; family Strongylocentrotidae; genus Strongylocentrotus; species Strongylocentrotus droebachiensis. The sequence goes on along the minus strand of JAVYIG010003759.1, from coordinate 113,681 downwards.
CACTTTTCGTGTACTTGAAAAAGTGGGACAGTGTGCCTCCACCCCCTCCCCCACCCCCCCCCCCTTGCTCCACAGTCTCTGTGATTGCTTTCATATCATTCTCTTGTCTTGCTATAGGGAGACAAGAACATTATTTGCCCTATATTTTTTGTAGAGAAAAACACCTGCTCCAACCCCCAATTAGGAGCCTAGCTTGTGATTGAGGGTTTGTTGAGTATATGAAGCAGTGTGTTCGTTAATGTGCGGCGACACTGTGTTTTTGTGTCTTTGTTTTTTTTAGAGCAAAATACAAATTATTATACATACTATATCTAAATATGGACGTCTGCCGGGGCGCGTGATCTGCAGCGGTGCGCGACAGTCGTGGACTTTGTACAGGGGGAGGGGGTAAAAATGTCAACCCCCCCCCCCTCCCCAGTCAGAATAGAGTAAAGGAAAGTAAGCGACCATGAGAGCAAATTTAGGTATTAGTATTTCAAATTGAAAACTAATGTACTCAAACTTTGTTAAAGTAGAAGACAATTCATGTTAGATGTAATTTTTTTCCCCATGATTTTTATTTTTTTAAATAAAGGTATGGCCATAATTGTTGTTGCAACGTCAGGATTGTAAGAGCCTAAGCACAGTCAAGGGGATTGTACGTTATGCAACATGTTTGATCGAAGTAATCACCGACCTGCTAACTTTTTTACCTGTTGCCCTACTTCAATCAAGAACATTCTTCATTATAAAACATATATTGTACAGTATAAGTCAAAAGATAAAGTTGATTATTTGGTACTTGCCTTTTTATTGTACTCTTGTGGTGGTGATGTTGTTGTTGTTGTTGTCGTTTTTATTTTTGTTGTTTGCAGGCTAAAAGAAAGTCAACATTTATTATGAATACACAGATCTAAAACTTATGTTTTAAAACTTTGGCACAATGCGAGACAAAGGGGAGACAAAGTAAGATGTGACTTTCGTTGCGTGAGTGATGGTGGATATTAGAAACGGTAGTCGTTTTAGCTTAGCCTATACCGATGACAACAGGTATGGTTTTGTTCAATCGTGTCTTACACAGTGAGTCTTCTTGAATCAGAAGAATGGTTGGAATAAAAACAGTTATGCTTGTAACTTACTAAATATTACGTAACACATACCTATACGAATAATATAACCTCTCAATATCCTATAGCCAAGGGGGGCTAGCTCAGATGGTAGAGCGCTCGCTTTGCATGCGAGAGGTACCGGGATCGATGCCCGGGTCCTCCAATTGCTAACTTTTTTCAACAATGCCCCCACCAGGCCGCCCCCTCCTCCTCCTCCTCCCTCCCCGATTATCATCTCACTTTGGGGGCCTCTGGGAGAGTCTACAGTCTTAAAATATACCTCCTTTTTTTTTGCCTCCAAAAATATGTAAGGGAGATGATTTATATTTATTCACATAGAAAAATCCTATATTTATTTATTTCTCAAATAGGGAGGAATGATCATCGTTGGTCTTGTAACTGGTTATCAAGTGTCACGTAAGCATGGGAATTAGAGTCTAAGCGGAATGAAGGTTCTCGTACGCGATGTCACCAATAGCCCTGCTCCAATGACATTCTTCCCTTATAAAATATGATTGTACAGTATAATTTTATACTTGCCTATTGTACAACTATGTATTTATCCTCACTTCTTTTGCGACCATAAATATATGGAATAATATTTCAAAGGACAATTAACTTGGTCAAAATCCTTTTGCGTCAATTTAGATCAAGCAAAAAATACTCTTTGTCAATCGAAATTCATTTCCTGTCACATTCAGGTTCAATTTCATTTACTTTTTTCGATAACCCTGAGATGCATACTACCATAAAATGTGCTTATAATTTAGAGCAACTAAGAGCAATTTGTTTATATTGCTTTCTCCCTTTCTTTCCCCTCCAACCCCTCTCTCTTTGCTCTTCTCTTTCTCAAACTCTTCTGTACTCTTTTTTTTTGGTCATGTCTGTTTGTCTTTCTCCCTCCCCTTTTTCTCTATTTGCTCTTCTCTTTTCCCCATCTCGTCTTTGCTCCTCAATCTTTTCCGTTTGGCTTTCTCCCTCTATGTCTCCCTCCTTCACTCTCTCTCTCTCTCTCTCTCTCTTATTCCTGCATGCCCTTCAGGCATTACAATCACATGTGACAATTAAAAACAAAACAATATTTCGTATATTTCATGATCTTTTAGTCAATGATATTTATCAACATAAAATAGCACACACATTGCACACACTGACATATATACATATAATAATGTGACAGGAAAGAAATAGATACACATGTATGACAGTGAGGGTTTTCAGTACCTAAATACAATTTTACAGACAATTTTCGAGAAAATTGATAAATATCCCACAGCAAAATTTCATTTTTTATACATAAATTGTATTAATTTATCATTGATTTGAAGCATAGGTTGCAGCTCATACCTCTAGTAATTCTTAAAATATAATAATAACTGTTATATACCTCTCTTTAGTATGTTGAATAAAACTAGTCATCTGATTGGACGAACAATTGCCCGTTGCCCGGATAATGGTCAATAGGTAATGAGAAAGATGCCTGTTGCCCAGGTAATGGGCCACAATACAACAAAGTTAAATTTTGCTGAGATCCCCATTAGTTAATGTGTAAACAGTTTTTGTGTGAGCGCGGATACCATACAGTGCGTGTGCGATTCCCGAATGATCGTAACATTAAGGCAACTTTCCAGCGAAGATTAACAGTGTCTCAGATTTTCTGTGATGTTTTAACCAATCTTTACTCAGGAAAAGGATAAGGCAAGAATTCTTTGTAGATTGTTGTGTGAATTTGGTATATTAAAGATATGGACCGTTTTAAAATTCGAGGCATAGCCCTTTCTTAAGTGGCTCTCGGGGTCATAGCAGGATGTAACGTCCCCTTAAGCCTATAGAAACAGCTATGCCTCTCATAGCAGTCAATATATCTATAATATTTCGAAAATTGACTTCTATGACCTTCACCTTTGACCTACCGGTACTTTAAACTCCAAATATAATCAGATTGGTGCTATAGGTGCACAGGTTTAAAGTTCATCATTACCATTTTTGTCTCGTCCGCATAGCAAAGCGAGACATAGGCGCCGCTTTTCCGGTAGCGGCGAAAAATCCGCTACTTATCTGCTCGCATTAGACCATAACAAATTTGAATTGTGGCCTTTTCTGTGGCATTTAGGTGTTGTCACTTTTCTTATTTCTAATCTGGATCATATGATACAGTAACAAAATTACTTGAAATTGCATTTTCTGCAAAGCACAACTTATTTTGTGCACATGTGTGTCAAGATGACAAGCTTGATTTGATTATCTTCCGTTGTCTATATCTCAGATATAGATTTTCTATTACAATTGTTTGATCGTTTGTCATTTTTCTTAAATTCTGTGAGAATACCATCGATTTGGAGCTATAAGAGGATTAACTGTGTGTATAATCGTATCTGTTTAATAATGCCCTTTTAGCTCAAAGCAAACATATTATTTGAAATCACCAGATCTCAAGATTGCCTTTAAAAAGATCTTTTTCCTTTTTAAATCTGTAAAGGGCGACACATCTGCAAAGAAGAGAAAGCATTCCGCCAATCCGAGCGGAGAGACACCCAGGCCCAAGAAAGATCCTAAGGGAGAACATGCTGACAGGAGGAGCATGGTAGACACAAGGACAGATAGAGGTCATTGCCATGGCAACCAAGATGGAAATGAAGTGTATGTATTCATGGTTTGTTCACAGTAGTCATGGAGAAGGGCGGCCATGTAAATCCTTTGCTCAAACTCATTGGCAGGGTCATACAGGAAGCGATCTTGACCAAAGTTGACACTGAGGTAAGGGCTATAGGTGCACAGGGTCACAGTTCATCATTACCATTTGTTTATGTATTCATGGTTTGTTCACAGTAGTCATGGAGAAGGGCGGCCATGTAAATCCTTTGCTCAAACTCATTGGCAGGTTCATATAAGAAGCGATCTTGACCAAAGTTGACATTAAGATAAGGGCTATTGGTGCACGGTGTCAAGGGTTGGCTTGGTTGGTCATCTTGTAAAAAGTTGAATAGTCTCCCTGTAATAAAACGATATCATGAAATTAATATATTCAGCGATTGTCAATTTATTGACACTTTTTTTTTTTTTTAACAATAATAATAATAATAATAATAGCCTAATAGTCCACTCCAAATTTTATTAAACCGAAATGGAAATTCTTTTTGCCCAATTGATCGTGAGCCCGGCAGCCACTGAGCAGCGCCAGATCGACGTTGCTCTATCCCTTTATTGTTGAACGCCAAACAGGTAGCAACAACTCCCATCTTTTAACGTCTTTTGGTATGACGCGGCCAGGGTTCGAACCCACGACCTCCCGGTTTTGAGGCGGACGCTCTACTGACTGAGCCAACACTCCGGTTAGGAGGGGGTATGTGATATGTCCACATATGGAGTGCAAGGAATGCAAGTCTGACAGACATGAGCGCTAAACAAGAAACCATCATTATTATTATTATATAATCCAAAAATACTTTATCATAATTCATTGAATCCAATGACAACTCACTTTTGTTTCGTAGCTTTTTTTATTTTCCCCCTTTCTATTCTTTAACACTACATTTTCCTCCACTTATCTCTATTTCCTCTGTTTCTCTCCCCCTTGTGTCTACATCAGCCTCCCCTTCCCCCTCCTGTCTAGTGTGCTCCTCTCCTTCTATACCTCCTTCCACCCCTCCCCCCCCCCCTCCTCTCTCTCTCTCTCTCTCTTCCCATCCCCCTATCCCTCTCTCTCTCTAACTCACTTCCCTCCTCTCTCTCTCTCTCTCTCTCTCTCTCTCTGTTTCTCTATCTCTTTGTCCCTCCTTTATCCCTCACTCTGTCCCTTTCTCTTCATGGTATAAAAATGCTGCATCAAATGAGTTTAGCTGTCAGGCTGAGTATGATAGGTGCTTAACAGCCTCTTCAAGAGCTGATAGATCATGTAATGATGAAACTCCTAGATCTTTGTTATTTGGTGTAAAAAGAATTTGTTTCCAGAGTGTTTTGTGTCATTATCACTGGCAAATAAACCTCAAGTTCCAATAAGCTTACTTTAGCGCACGCACACACACAGAGATAAGTGCACTTACCTCTACACGTGTCAATGTGCAGTGCAGTGCATGTATTAATCAACACACAGTATCAGCGCATTAACCCCTGCACGCACTGATGTGCATTGAAAAATCATTGCATAGTAATGGAAACTATCGCACACATTTGTTCATGATCGTCACAGTAATTGAATCACACTTAACCGTGTTTGACCAATCATTTGATTAGGGTCCAGGAGGGGTGTTTCACAAAGATCTTAAGTTGAACTTATCTCTAAGTTGGACTTAACAATTATGGAAAGTCCGTAGCATCTATGAAAACATTTTGCAAAAGTTATTTTAAAAGGCATAAAATGTTGATTTAAATAATTCACATTTTCTATTATTAAGGAGATTTCTTGTTCTTGATGTGGAATTAATGAAAAGTCTAAAATACTTGAATTTTCTCTTTTGAATATATATTTTTCAAGGCTACAAATGGCTCTCCATAATGTTTAAGTCCAACTTAGAGTTAAGTTTGACTTAGGATCTTTGTGAAACACCCCCCAGGAGTCCAGTGAGTTGTATAATACTCACTGATGGGTTGTCCATTGACGGTGAAGAAGACTACTCCAGGGGGGATGAGGAGAGCGCATCCAATCGTCAGGACAGGACACTTGGGAACCTGCACAAAATAAAAGACATGATGCATTGATAAAATGCGCTCTAGAATGTATGCATTTTACAGGAGGGATTAGACCACCCTGCAAGGTCACTGACAGGTGGTTATTTCATCAAATCAGCTGTCACTTAACATAAGAAAAGGAGGGTCATGGGGGACAAATGGTCACCGATTAGGCATTGTTTGATATATAGAGGGCGCAAGTAGCTATAAGTAGTGCAGTGGGGCTTTAACTGCTCAAATGACACCAAGTGGCCATGCATTTTCTTTCCTACTGGAAGGAACTGTTAAAAAATGGAGATTATGATCGAAAAAAACAATGACTTTTTCTTATTTTCCTTTCTATAATACCTGACATCACACGCAATGTGGTCATGCAACTAGAATGAACACACTAGTTACAGAAATATTTGCCATTTCTTTTAATGCATTTGGTATATTTACTATGGCTCTGAATCAAATGTTAACAACTCAAAGATCCATTCAAACACAGTTTTCAACAACATTTGCAGAGAAATTACTGGAAATATCAAAAGAATTAATTGATTTACACTAACATTACATATACATTTTTAGACTTTCTAGATGAATATCATCAGTTCAATTACTTCCCTTACTTAAAACTTAACAATTACCAGACATGCACTGAAAAATTTAAAAACCTGCACATGATAAACTTTCATTTATCTAAAGATATACTCAAAGATACCATGCTAAACATATAATAAATAAACTTGAGAAATTCATAGAGAACCTGTTATTGCATGAACTATTTTGTTTAAATTGTATCATAATGTGAAAGAGGATGTTATTTAAGACACACTTCTACAAAGATCCCCCCCCCCCCAAAAAAAAAAAAAAAAAAAAAAAATGTGTTTGAAGACAACTATTGATAAAAGAATACATAATTTGGGTTTTCTGTTGTATGCAGAAAACCTAAACGTTGTATTCTTTCATCAATTTTATTCGACTACAAACCCATTTGTTTCGAAATCCTATCAGAAATGTGTCTTAAATAACATCCTCTTTGACATTATGATACAATATGAGTAAAATTTTGCCGTCAAATTTTTGGGGCTACCAACATTTTAAAGGGGTTTTGAGCCTTGTTCAGCTTTGCAGCCGTAAACTGAGCCTATTTGTTTCTAATGATGATGTAAGGTACACTACGCTTCACGTTTCTGTCTCTTACAACACAGTACTAAGTGAATATGTGGAGGACCTATATTGCACAAAGTTGGCATTCATCTACACATTAAAAACCAGTGTGTCTGAACAAGCCTTTACCTGCTGTAAACTGTTGTCTGGCATAACAAGCTTGTCTTCCTCGGTCAGTACTGCACAAACCTGGACACTAGCATCTGCACTGCAGAACCCTATCACGACTGGTCTGAAAAAAAAAACAATTAGAAGACTTCAGTTACTGGTTCTGTTTCTCCTGGCAAATGCATCCAAACAACTTCCCCCCAGTCAATAAAAATATGAATAATAATAATAATAATAATAATGTTATTTATATAGGGTAGTCCCTTCAGTATTAACATTGCTCTTCCTGCAGGTTCTGCAATTATTATTTTCCAAGCATTGATCTTTGTGAAACACCTCTCAATAAAAAGTTTAAAATTCTCACTCTTACAATAAGGACAACCATTCACCCTGGACAATTACCATACACATGGACAACTAGCACCTGGATGACTAATCAAGATGTTGTCTGCTGAGAATCGAAAGGGCATTATATATGCAGCGATGCGAGTTACTAGAAAGAACACAAGTGATTGAGTCTTGAAGAAACTGTAGTGGAAGTGGTAAAGAGAAGTGGATTCTTACCTACAATCTACGTGGCTGATGTTCACTTCAAAATAAAGAGAAGGCGGAGGTTGGAACTCTGCTGCTTCTCCACCACCCTCTGCATCCTCTGATCCCTGGATTCCTATTGGTCCTGCCTGGTCACCTGACCCTGCTTCACTATGTCTGATTGGTTCAAATCTCTTCTCAAAGGCCTGCCTGTACTTGGAGTAAGATTCCTGCTGGAGCGACGCGTCCACCTCCGCAATCTTCGCCATGGCGACGTGGCGCGGGCTGTCCGTCATTTCGGCAAACGCTTCTCCACCCATTTCGGCATATCCAAAGTCACCACCAGCCCCATCATTTCCATCGTCGATATAGTCTATGGACTCGACATCTCTTGAATGATCTGGCTCTTGAAGATGAGCCATATCTGGAAGGCCACTTTCACTTGTCAAGCTATCTTGGTAGTGTCCGTCACTACTGTGGATTAGTGAGAGGGGTTTTATGTCGGGGAAGGCACTGAATTCATCTTGGAATGGTAGGTCAGGCCCTTGATGAGCTTGGCAGAAAGGAATGTAACCATCAGGAATGACATCAGCGTACCTGTAATTTCAATTAACAATTGGCATGTTAATCACTCATAGTACGTGGGCGACAGTAATCTGATATTGGCTCCTGCAACGACTGCTCTGAGCTTAATTTTGTCAAAGGTATAGGGTTACAGTTTAAGGGTTGTAATTGGGTCTAAATGTATGTTTAGGGTTAGGGTTGTGGTTAGGCATAATAGAATTAAGTAGTATTTAAAAACAATCATAATTTTATTCCAATAATTATCATTACTCAGAGATATATTTCAATTACCAGTTTGTCATTGAAAGCAAATGAATGACAGAAATGGGTACATGGGACTACACAAACATGTCGCATGACAGTATGGTCCGCACCTTTAGCTGACAAAGATTGGAAAGGGCTCTGGATGAAAGTATATTACCTGAATGTTGAGTCTCCAAAGTTGAACCTGATATGTTGGTCAGTTGAGAGAGAGCAGGCAGGATACCAATCTTGATTAAGATCCAGACCTGTATACAGTTTAACACAATCACATTCATGTTGCGACTTAATTACATCCTCTCTAACATTCCTCTTCCCCTTTTCTCCATATCTACTCGCTCCCTTTCATTTAATTAAATTTAATGTACGTTTTAATGGGAAACACTTTTCAAGGGAAACAAAAAATGCAGACTTTATAGACAGGAGGTTGCTATTAAAAACAGGTTTGACAATCTTAGAGAAAATCTGGAGAAAATCCATAGATATTGGATCTCCATAATACAAAAGCTTGTATAGTATTCACGGAAAGAAGTGTTTTTCATGAATAAACATAACCTTCCGCATTCAAAAATATACATCCACATTAATAGCTTTTACAAGTCAGGCAATGTTATGTACTAAAATCCTTCTTGAACAGTGTAGGTTATAAATATCTTTATCAAATTTCTTTTACAAACAAGAAAATAATAATACTAAAAATAAACTCACCTTGGAATGCGACACCCATATTGATGCCTCTCAACCAGAAACTTGCGTTTCCATGACGATCCATCAAACAGCTCACTACATCTCCAACTTGCCATTCAAGACCATATTCATTATTCTGAGGAGTCAAGTGGAGTATTATAAATGTTTGAATTCAGGATATGTGAACTTTCACTATAATCCACCATGTATTTAATAACAATGGTATGAAAATGAGAAACCAAACAGACTTTTAGAATATGAAAATAAACTCAACAAGCCTGTGAAACACTCATAACTATGGTGCATTCAATTACAAGTTCTCTCTTTAACTCTGTGTGTAAGAGGTTTTCATCTTCATATTTCATTCCAAAATTTCATTCCAATTCTCAACTATACAATAAAAGTGCTCTTTAAAGAAGCAAATTCACCCAGACTTGGCTTTATAATAATTATAGGTGCTCCTCCTCCTTCTTCTTCTCCATCTTTTCTGTCATCTTCTTCTTCTCCTCTTCCTTCCCTATTGTTAACGAATACATGAATGGATAATTTTCTAACCAGAGTTTCAGTAATAGGTCCATTCCACTTCCTACATCTAGCTCCATCAAACGCACACGAGTTGAGATCATCTCCTACTCCAAGACCTAGAAATATCACAAGAGACAACTAAACATATCAGGATCAAAGACAATAACTGTCAACCACACTTCCTCCATAAATCTCCTCACTCTTTCAGCAACAGGGAACATTATATTCAGTTCGATCTACATCAGCTCTTTCTTTTTCACATTCCCAAATCCTGAAAACAGGCTGGCTTCAAATCATGGAACAAGCTTCCTGCATTTCTGAGAAAAAGTACTTCACTTGACTTCTTAAAAAAAAAAATCATCTTAATTAATGTGTCCTTGGACTAAGAGGAGCACCATGGACAATGCTACATACATGTATATCCATTATTGTTATTATTATCACTAAGGGATTAGTTTATGTAGGAACTAGGGAGGCAAAATTCTACTGCTGTAAAAACCAGAAACTTAAGTGTGCATGAATGCACTTACAAAGTCACAATATGTCAGGAAGTGGGTTTTGAAATGATATAAATTTGAATTGATTGAATTGAATTATTGATATTGTGTCTCATGTTCATATGACAACAGTTGGGGGGGGGGGGGGGGGAGAGAGAACTAGCTCTTTAAAACAAAGTAAATATCAAATGCAGACAGCTAGAAAGTAGTTCCTGTATCCCATCAAGAAATATGATCAGGCAATTCTGGGGTAGGATCCACTTTTATCCCAATCGATAGTTCCATTTCCATGATGTAGCAAATGCTGACTTTGTAGATGTAAAGTGGAAGTCTATGTTATCCGTTTTAATTCTGAACCAAATAAAATAATATACCTAGCAAACATAAAAAAAGCCACATCAAGTACAGAAACTGCAATAACCAAACTCTGAATGTAAGTTAACATTCAATATTTAATATTGTTTAATCTTAAGTATGTTGAATTCCTGATTTAAATTTAAATTATTTGTACGCGCCTTGAGCATCTCTAGAGATGGATATATTGCGCTTTATAAATATTGTTATTATTAATGTAGAACCACTGACCTTTCTCTGGTCCAAATGTACACTGTTTTGTTGCCCAACCAACTTGAATGATGCCATTGGACTTCACCTCCACCTGTTTGATGAGAATACACACATTTTCATATCTTAAAGGGACTTTGTAACATTGTTTAGGTGAGAGAAAGTGGTGCTAAGGTAGTGACTTCAATGCTAGATGTAATATTAAAGATAATTCTGAAAGTTTGAGTGAAAACAGACCATTATTAATGATATAAATTTGGAAAACTGATCTAATTGGTTCCTTAATTCTCCCAACTATATTATTACAATTTAATTACATTTTAGGTGAATGTAAATCTTCACAAAGCAATGAATTTGCTCTACATGTATATACCACTCCAGACATTTAAGAGTTGAAAATTTTGTAAAAGCCTGTCTTACGTCCTTTTTTCATGGAAAAACGGTTGGGAAAATTCAAAAATGGTTGGGAGAAATGACTGTTAATCACTGTAAGAGGGTGTTGCACAGTGACACCTTCAAAGAAAACCATAGATATCTATGTAGTTTGAGAATTTTTTCAGGATTTTTTGCATGTTAGAGGGTTAGTACAATTATGCAATTTTTTCATCAGCTTTCGACAATGTTACCAAGTCAATTTAAATAACTTAACACCAAAGTTGGCAAAAAACATGTGACATGTAGAATGTAGATATTGTGTTCACTTATATATTTTGTGCATTGCATCGTTTGAATGCGTCTCAATGAAAACATCACACTTGAGAATGAAATAAAATCTATAAGGAAAGTCATATAATATGCCCACTGGACTGTTCAATAATCGTTAGACGGGAAACAGCGATCTATATTTTCTCATTAAAATCAGACATATAAATCCTAACAAGCACTTGATAACGGTTTGGTAGGTTTATGCCAAAATCTGTATAGCAGACAAAGGTATTTACTACGCCTGCACTTATGCAGTAGTTAAAGTGGAAATTCAAAGAAATCACAAATATGTCAACTAATGTATCACTAGAAACTGGTAAGCTAACAGATGGCCATCGTACAAGTTTTAGGTCAACTACATATTGGGTGATTTATAAAAATACAAATACAACCACCTTCATAGCATCTGGGATATACGAGAGATTCGCCAGAAAAATGATGATGTTTTAATGACATCACATAATAATGGACCAATACTGCCCAAGCAGACGACATCCCATAAAGAATGAACATAATTGCAAAGCTATTATTTCTTAAATTATAATGAGTTTAGTGTATATAAATGTGATGGCATTTCAAACCATTCAAAAGGGGATATGAAACCGATTCTGATAACTAAAATCTTTTGTTTGTAAATACACAGGATAGGGATTAATTAACAATCAAACAAACCAGACTTTCAAATTGAAAAACCCCCGGAATGATATTAAGGACGGCATTTGTTCCCTTTTGAAACGCGGAACATACCGCGGTGTGTGCAGCTGAATATACAATGGCATCTTATTTTGTTTACAAGCGACACATTCCTTTATTTTTGTATCACTGCATTTGTCATCAAAATAAAAACATGCGCGGGTTTAGAGTGAGGCAATAGATTATACATTTAGCCTGACGGTAGTGAAGTAAGAGAAAGAACTCAAAAGATGAAAAAACAGGCACTGAAAATGTGTGAGATGTCATGGGACATCGTCTGCTTGTGCAAATCATGTCCATCCTGTGATCTCACACATCTCAGCAGCGTTCAGAGAGCTCTTCAGGTGCTATGCCGGGGCTGTATTTAAGCGTTTTGTAATTTATAATAATCATTTCTTCAAATGTTTCCAAGCATTGAATTTTGATAACCTTGTTGAATCAAACTTTCAACTTTGCAATAATGAAAATAAAGTTACTTTTTAAAATCAATGAATATCTACTTTAACAAAAGACCATTTTCGTAATGTAACAAAATCTAATGCATACGTCTTTGTGAAGTGCCTCATTACAAATATTACATTTACCTGTAATGGATAATTGTAATTCAATAGCCAGAATGCAAAATAGATACATCACGTGTTAATAGGTAGGACAAGCCATAATAATAATAATAATACAGCATTTATAATGCGCCATCGATCTAGTAAACTATTCTGAGGCGCAGAGGGAAATTATTACCCTGGCTTTAGCACAGCTGTCATTACAGCACTCTAGCTTTTCAAAGAATTAATTCCTGCTAGGTACCCATTTACATCACCTGGGTTAAGTGTGGCAAATGTAGATCAATGTCTTGCCAAAGGACAAAGGCCAAAGGGCAACAATTAAAGGGATAGTTGAGTTCTGTTTTCAGACCGTAAATGCCTTCAAAGTGCATGGTTATTGCTCTTATTCTTATTTGTGACATTTATAGTGCCCTTTTAGAACCTAAAATTGCTATGAAGGTAATTTTAGACCCCAAAATGTGTGAAATTTAGCCAATATGAGCATACCAATTCAGCTCCACTTTTAAAAAAACATGGTGACCGTTAATTAATTATTTAATTAAAAATAACATAACATGAGCCGGCTGGTTGTGCGTATAATAAGCAACACGAAAATGCCAACAAAAAAGCCAACATCAACATTGGCTGAAATACGACGTAAAAGGCGTTATTTCTTTTTTTCAACGTTTTTTTCAAATTTTTCAAATTATCTAATATTTGTGGTGGTACACAAGTATTAGAAATCGTTATATTTCAGCCGTCTCTGAACCGATTTTGCTCAAACAAAGAGGATTTTTGTCATCTAAATATTATGTTCTTTCAAATTTGACACTCAGTTTTTCATTATCTCACAAAAAAGTTATTTTATGTAGCGCCCTCTGCAACAGAACTCAACTATCCCCATAATGTATGTAGTTTGGTTACATTATAAGAATAATCAATTGGTTTTGTATTTACCTCATAATACCAGCCTTCTAGATGTTTGTTTGTTGACTGCACTTCTTCATCCTTAATCTGAGGAAGAGGATTTACGGCAATAATGCTTTCAAATGTCCAGCTGTCGTTTCGGATCTGTGGGTACAGAACATAATAATAATAATAATAATAATAATAGTTCGTTCTTATAAAGCGCTTTTCAGGACCGCAGGCCCTCTCAGAGCGCTTTACAGATATATATTATTACCCCGGTCATCGGATTCAGGCTTACCTGCACACAATATGCACATTCTCCCCTCCCTGGGGAGCATTCCAGCCAGGCGTCATTTTTATAAGCACACACTTGCTCATCTAACCACATTAACTTTCGTATCCTACCGGGTACCCATTTAACACCTGGGTGGGGAGTGGCAAATGTAGATCAATGTATTGCCAAAAGACATTAGTGCCGCGGCGGGACTTGAACTGCAGACTTTGTGATCCACAGTCCGGTGACATATCCAATTGACCACGACACCCCTTTTACATAAGGCTTCACATGCGCAAACAAAAGTGCAGAGATCTAAGCAAATTTTTGAAAAATTTACCTCTAGATGGTCAGCACTGACTAGAAGAGCTGGCGTTCTTGTTGTTACATCAAGTTTGACAGTATTATCTGGGGCTACTGGCATGTCTGTGGCAGCAAGCTTGGTCATTGCAATAGCAACAGGGAGCTAAAAACAAATGAAAATAACTATGACTGGTATATTGTGATTCAGCTTTGACTTCGTTTTGATAAACATGTAGATTCTGCTTTACACATTTCACTGTCTTATTCATTACAATATTGGCATGTCCACTAGCTTTTACATTTACATGCAGATTTATATTTTGCTTTGTGGTTTCTAAAATGCATTAGACAACAAGCTGTGTGCAGGGCTAAGCAGCCTTGCATGGCTTTACATTCATTATCTATATATATACTATATTCATTTATCAAGAAAATAACTACAACTACGAATGTACCACTATCATATTTCTCATTTTATATTTGCACCAAATACAAGGTTTCAATAGCAATCAGTCAGGTTTGAGGTTATCGCCGATTATTAGGACTCTGGGAACCCTAACTGAACCCTGACTGAACCCTTGATTACAAAAGTTGACTAAAATAATTAACAGATGAAGTCTAGTCCCAGTCATGTGATCGCACTGTGAAAGAAACTGGGTGGAAGCAAATAACAAGGTTGATCATGTAGCAGATAAGTAATGGTGTATATTTTGTGAGATTTTTAAATCATCAAAATGATAGGAAATTGGCCCAGTTAGCCTTGCTAAAATTCACATGCACTGTACACAGAAATGTGTACATGGGACTGCACAGCCATGTGGCATCAATTAAAGTGCGGTCCGGACCTTTAGCTGTTACTTGTCATATTTCTAATATGAGGGCATTAATGAGCCGTCCTTTCCAGGGGACTTTCATCTTCTATAATACTCTTCCACATTAACAAAAAATGAATGAAAATGATTACAAACTATATTTCACCTTTCCCAGAACTCAAGTTTCTCTTCAAAATAATAAAAGACTGTCTTACCGCTGTGGCTTTCATTGATTCTGACGAGCAGAGGAGAGTAGCCCAGAGAGCATACATAGCTCCAGATAGATGAAGAGAGGACTGCACTGCTCTAGAAATATCTGTTTAAGATCATGGAAAATCATAGGAAACAACCAGAAGTTACAGAGAAAATAAAACGTCAGGCTACTGTTGTTATTAGGGTGATATTAATTCCTAACCTATTCATGATATTGATGCTGCCTGTAATAAAACATTTTTGGGTCTTAACCCTATTTAGCCCGGGGGGCGGGGCTTTAGAAGCATCTTTTGAAAGAAATTCTTCGAAAATCGGACCTACCATTACAAAGTCACGTGTCCTTTTGTCTTTGCATGTCAGCCCAAAAATCGCTCATTTTTGTGATTTGTGTACAAAACATATGGAAATCTCATTTTTCAAATAAAGAGATAAAACATTGGTTATTTGGTCTTGTTTATAGTTTAGGTGTTTATTTTGGGGTCAAAATAGTTGAATTATAGTTGGAAATGAAATAAAACAACAAAAACAATAAAATACATAAGTTAAAAAAACATGGAAATACATAAGAAATTATCAAAACAATAGATAACATAAGGAATAACCCTGGTTATTCAATTTTGTGTGTTGTATTATTATTCCAAATGGTCTAACAAATATATGTAGTGAAAAAGAATGCTTAAATATTAATAATGTCTGATTTACGGGCAAAAATGTGAATTTTATGACCTTATTTGCATAAATTACCATAAATATGCAAATGAGTAAATTTTTCAAAAAATTGAAATTACCATAGTATTCTATACACTTCACTTGACATGTATGCAAATTTTCGCGGCGATCGGTCGTTCCACGGCCGAGATCATAGGGGGGGGGGGGGGGGGGGGGGGGGCTTTAGAAGCCCCCCCCCCCCTGGGCTATGCAGTTTCAAAATAGCCCGGGCTAAATAGGGTTAAGGCCTAAGAAACATCTACAAAAGAGACAGTTTGAGGACAATTTGAAAGATTGTGGAGATAAAGACACTTTGTAAACAGTGCAGCACTTAAGATTTTTCTTGAGGCATATTCAAGAGCCAAAGCAAACATTGCAGTCTCTTTGCTGCCATACAGTGCTGCTAGAGAAAAATAAGCGTAAAATTCCAATGTCACTGATATAATCCTGTTGCACATAAAAATGCATTAATGCAGATGTGCCAAGTTACTACATGTATGTCTGTACCAGTTATAAGACACTGCTCCTGTAACAATTGCTGTATTGTAATTTTCTACCATAACAAAATAACTTGCTTCAACACCATACCTAACCCTAACCCCTACCCTAAACCCACTTGCAACCCTAACCTTAAACTTTGAATGAAATAAAACCCGGCGCAATTGTCGCCAGAGCAATATGGGATCACTGACTGTACCGCAACAAATTGTTATGACCTACCATCATCACATGTGTTGAGAAGATGAGCTATCGTAAGAACAGCAAACTTGGAGAGATGATTCGTCATCTGACTTTCTTCACTCTTATCTTCAGCTGTGTTTTTAAAATAAAAGAAAAAGAAGACAAATTACAGTCAACCAGACCCATGATTATTAGCTTTTACAGTACAACGAGCATGAAATCACCAACTGTCTTCACATGTAAAATGCAAAGTTGCAGTTTAAATGACACGTACAACCCGTGCAATGTATGGAAGATTTGTTCATTTATCGATGCTTAAAGGGATTGGGTAACTTTGTCTCAGATTCTGAAACAAAGTTCTGGATTTAGCTCATGCTGCAATGATAATTATAAACCTTTAGGTCAGTCAGGAACCCCATGACTTAAACAAGCTGATCGCCTGTCTGATTATCAAGATATTTGTGATTGGAAATCGAAATCAAATTTTGCCTTTTCCTAACGGTTTCCATAACACTACAGTCTATTGGGGAAAACGAGTATGGTAAAACCGGTCACTTAAAGATTTTTACTTTTCTAAGGCACTTCATGATCATTTTGAAGCGCAATTTTTTTAGGGCTTCAATATACACCATATCACAGACACTGATAACACGTAGGGCCATCCATCTCGGAGTTAACATTGTTAAACGATGCCTTTAAGGCTTTCCAATCTGGCTTTGTACACAAAATATGTTTTTTTAAATTGTCTTACCATCCTCCACCTCGGCTGCAAGGTTGGAGTCGGTTGCCATGGAAACAGAGTCGGAGCTGCTCCTGAGTCTCCTGTTCCGTGGCGGCGGTGGTGGATGATGGAGTGGTTGTGATGCTGCAAGTTGCTGGACCGTGTTGGTGATGGCAGACACGGCCTCAGCCAGGTTCCGTTCGATCAAGGCTAACGATTCGGCGGTGGACTCCAAGTCTACCTCATCCCTATGAAATCAAGAGGAAGTTTAAAATTGACAGTCGAGGCCAGGGGGGTGTTTCACAAAGATCCTAAGTTGAACTTAACAATTCAGGAAAGCCGTTAGCATCTATGAAAATATTTTGTAAAAGTTATTTTAAACGGCATACAATGTTGATTCAAATCATTCATATTTTCTATTATCAAGGAGATTTCATGTTCTTGATGTGGAATTCATAAAAAGTCTGAAATACCGGGGTACTTGAATTTTAGGCTTTTGAATGTATTTAATTTTAAGGCTACAAATGGCTCTCCATAATTTTTAAGTCCAACTTAAACACCCCCAGGAGGGGTTTAGTGTCTATGACAAGACCTTAGATAAAAGGGCAAAAAGGGCAGTAATGATATCATTATCAGACACTCAAAGGTTTAAGTCTAAAAGGTGGTGCACAGAGACCTCACCAATGCCCTGGCAGTATAAAAAGGAAAATAACTTAATTGGCATTTTTTTTTAAATCAAGCCCTAAATGTACAAACTGGACTAGTATGCGTTCAAATATTAATTTAAATTCTGCACTCTGCTCTCGAGGGCAACCTGATTCAATAAAACAAACAAAAATCATACATCTCAAGAAATTAATAAAATTAAATCAAAAGCTAGAAAAAATTCAAAATACTTATTATGGTACTGCATTACAACACAGGGTACAATTTCATGAAACCGTCATATGTACAAGTTCACTGACATCCCATTGTAAGTGTGTAAAATTTAATAAACACGTTTCAATGGGTTGTCACCAAACTTGCACTTATGATGGTTTCGTGAAACGCTGCCCTGAAGTATATACTTTTAAACTGGAAAACTGGAAAACTACAACATAAAAAACATTTCCTGAATATATTTAGATAAAAATGATATATAATTAAGGTTCTTACAAAGGATCATCTCCGAGTCCCAGTGCACTTGGAATAGCTCGACTATGTGGTCTGGATAAAAATAGGCTGTATGATAAACAAGAAAGAAAATTACATAATATTTGAGGTTCTTACAAAGGATCATCTCCGAGTCCCAGTGCACTTGGAATGGCTCGACTATGTGGTCTGGATAAAAATAGGCTGTATGATAAACAAGAAAGAAAATCCAGTAATTACATATTTATCAGGGAGTAAAACTGTTGAGAGTTCACTTCAACACAGTGAGAAATATTAACCACAAAGAACGATATTCTGAATTACTGTACATATTTCACAAAGGAAATGAGACATTAAAATACACATTATACTACATACATGTAAGTATAAAGCTCATATGATTTGTTGTTTATCATGAGGAATTGTCCACCAAGTGGTCAAGGTAATACAATGATTCAAACACTGATGAACCATTCCTCTGGCTCCTCTTATATCGTATTCCTGCACACCTCATGCACCTGTAATTTGGATCTCGCTTAATTACCATTGATGTATGAAATTGCATGTTGATGTACTTTTACAAATTTGTTGTTATAAATAGATGGAATCTCAATAAAGTGAATTGAATTAAATTGTATTGAATAACATATCCTTGAATAGACTGATTTACATGTACATTTATATTCTTTTCAAGGAAACAAGCACTTGATATTGAACGACATACTTGGTTGAATCGATCATTACAATGGCATACCTGCCAACATTTGAAAATGAGAATTAAGAATTTTTAGCACGGTATGTCTTCGAAAATAAGAAATCTGTACCCTTATCAGGCGTTCGCACATGCAGCGGCAGTATAACTGGCAATACGCGGTAAATCTGTGTAAAAAAGCGAATACAAATTCGCTGCTCAATCATGCAGCCCTTCAACGCACGCAATACGTGAACTCTCACATCGCGGCATATGATTAAACAAGCTTAATTTGGCTTAAGCAACAACAACAACAAAACAACAACAACAAAAATGGGAATTTTGTAAATCCGGAATATTCCGGATTTTGGGGTCCTAAAAATCCAGAAAAACTGAATATTCTGGATTATTCGGAAGGGTTGGTAGGTATGCAATGGTGCTAAATAGGTACTTTATATTGTCAATTTAGAACCCTGGGTAAAATGATACAAGTTTTGGCTCTCAACTGACAATGTGTGATCTAGTTTAAACAGTCAATCTGAATTTTGGTCTTATTAGTACCATTATCAGGTAAAAACTCTCCGGATTAGAGTCCCACTGCACTACTTGTAGCTACTCGCTCCCTCTATATAGAAAACTATGCCTAAGCGGTGCCCGTTGGTCCCCATGATCCTCTTTTTCTTATGTTAATTGAAAGCTGAGTTGATGAGATAACCACCACTCAGTGACCAGCAGGGTGGTCTAATCCCTCCTGGCCAAACTAGCGCAGACAGGCTTTAAAAGAATACCTTGCCGTGTCCAGCGAATCATCCGTTCTGTATCCAGCCCTACTGACCGGTCTACTGCCCATCCTGGTGATGGGGCGACTGCCCACCTGACCTTGCTGCTGAGTGGACAGTATAGCATTCAGCCAGAAGTTGACCAGACCATTGAGAAGGTTGACCACTGCAGCTATGGTATCAGCGGTCAAGAGAATTGACCTGTAGTGGTCTGATACAAAATGGGAGAAAGGAAAAATGACTTGGTGAAATATTTCAAAAGTTTTTAGTCTGGCATAAATACATCACAAAAACATGCATAAATTGGCACGGTTCAAATCACAAGTGGTGACCAAAGATTGATGTCAAAGGTATACTTTGATATTTTTTTAAATCTTGCAGCAAACTGTTGAATGGTTTAAAAGGGAATAAAATACAGCCAACTTTCAAAATGATATAATTATGCCACTAATACCATTCATTGTGTTTGCAGTAAAATAAAACTCTTCTGTTTTTTACTTGGATTCCAAAGTACATCATAAGAATTGTTCTTTATATAACAGCCATTATTCCAAACAAAAGGAATTTTACCGGAAAATATCCCAATTTGTTATTAATTTTCTTGGATATCTTGCTGAATTTTTCAATTGCATACCAGTAGACCTTTATTTTCTCCATTGCCCCCAATGTATCTGCACCTCAAATATAAAAGAAACACATGTTAATCAATTTTTTTTTAAGAAAAAAGAAAAAAAAAGAAACACATGTTGGTGTGGTTCACAGGAAGTAGACTTACCATACATAGCTAGAACCCTCAGCACTCTCAATGCTCCATGGGAATGGGCCACGGCAAGCGGTTCTGACTTGAGCTGATCAACACCTTGCTGAGCAAAGTAACTACAAGGAAAGCAGAAGATGCACACATCAATGTACTCTAATTGTGTACTTGATTTGATTAGATTTATTTATTTATTTCTGTTTGGAGAATAGCGTTAAAAAGAACCATACTAAAGCTTTTCGACTTGCACTCATCAGAGTAAAACGCAAGAATGAAACAGAAAGCCGAAATTGATCAATATAAAAGGAAACTAAAAGGAACAAGGCGCGAATATAACAAGCGCTGATTGGCTGTCTAAGGTAACAGTAAATTAGGCTTATTGCCAGCCGGTTTTACCGGGATAATAGCTAAAATAATACATAATGAATACCTACAATGCTAAAGCTAAAATAATACATAATGAATACCTACAATGCTGGAGCACTAGTTACTTTGGCTACTCACTTATAAACCAGGGTAAAATATCTAAGCACCATGAGCATCACAGTGTGATGGATATGAGCGATATACAAGAAGCTATTATTGAAAGATACATGCGTGACCATTCTCTAAAGTTCAAACTCACTTCACCATTGCAACAAGCTGGTCCACAACAGCTTGACATTGCAGGACCTGGTTCTTCTGGGACTCATGCCGGACCAGGACCTCTAGGAGTTCTAGATCCGAGACCCGGTTGATCGGACTGTTGGCTGGGACCGCCATGATGCGATGGAGTAGGGGAAGAAGGATCAGCGTCCGAATACGCTGATTCACCACCAGTGCTGTGTTTGGATAACATCACAAGAAGTCTGACATAAAATAATCATAATAACAATCCTATTTTAGATTAATTATAATAATATTCTGCTTTTTATATAGCGCACGATACAATGATGTGCCTAAGCGCTCTACAGATATATTATTACCCCGGTCATCGGATTCAGGCTTACCCGCATACAATGTATGCATATTTTCCACTCCCTGGGGAGCATTCCAGCCAGTCGCCATTTTAAAATCGCACACTTGTTCATCCGACCACATGAACTTTCGCATCCTACCGGGTACCCATTTAACACATGGGTGGAGAGTAGCAAGTGCAGGTAAATATCTTGCCAAAGGATATTAGTGCCGTGGCGGGATTCGAACCCTCGACCTTAGCATCTACAATCAAGCGCCTTAAACCACTCGACCATGACACATCATACAACATGTACTGCTTTGTATCTTTATTATGGAAAAAGAGGTGAACACCAATGAATACCCATACAATGTCCATCCACCCTGGAACATTTTTGAATGTACATGTATCCAAGGCTACTCCAAAGATTTCACTAAAATAGTGGTATTTGTACAAATGGAAACTGATTATTTTGATTGGGGGGTGGCAAGGGGCTAATAATGGGAGACGGCCAAATTTCCAAGCGGCGGATTGTCATGCTTATCATGAAATCAGTTATTAACTTTAATTTTTAAGACAATAGTTGGGATAGGTTTGAACCTACAAATCAAACAAATGCAATATTTAAGAAGGCATAAAATATGTTAATGATGCCAAATTGTGCACATACCTCCTGAAACTTGAAGCTGGACAGCGATCGGTTCTTGGTTCTTTGAAATGTGCATCACATCCAACTCACAGTCTGCATCTACATTGGCTACGATGCAGCAGGATTGACCTTGGTCTAAGTCTAGAGGGTCCGAGGTCACCACTCCAGACTTAGAATAGATCTTGAAACGAAGACGGTTCTCAAGAGCTACATGTAAACAAGATTTAAAAAGATGTTTTAATACAATATCATCATTTAATAACAATATCAGTGGGTAGGCCCTCTGGACCTGGTCAGAATCCAACATCTCCAGAATAAGTGTGCTCGACTGTCAAAAGCCGGAATGGTCCGATGCTACCCCATTGTTGAATGAACTTCACTAACTCCCAATTACTGAAAGAATACAGTACCAAATACTTGTTCACATTTTTATACCACACTTTCCTCCACACTCTCCTAAAAAAGAAATGCTCTTTTTCAAATTCAATGACTCACTTTCCATTACATCAGAGCCATGACAAACCAACACAAACCTCGGAGCAAATCAGAACTTTTGGTTGTGATTAAATGCTAAACAAAAGGTCAGGACCCCATTTTACGAAAATTGACAGTTTATGTAATAAGCTACTGAAATCCTTGCTACTGATTGGTTATCAGCAGATTTGTCACTGATTTTTGTCATTTGTCATTGAAAAAAGGCTTTGTGAAACACCCCCCAGGTTAAACATATCCACAATCAAATAAAATCACTGACTCTTACCTTTCAAACAGAGAGGAGCTTGTGGTCCGTTGATGGTGAAGATGACCATGTTGCGTTCGCATGTCCTCTTGGACTGCTGATCTAGAATAGGTATGTTGGATACCTTCCTGATCAAGGAAGCGAGGTCATCTTCCATGCTGGGTGTGTAATGCCAAACCTGAAGCTTCTTTGACAGCAGTGTCTCCCACATGGTGATGTTGATCTAATAACAATGATGATAATACAGTCAAACCTGCTTTAGTGACCACCTGTCTAAAAGGACCACCTGTCTACAAAGGCCACATTTGTTGCTTCCCTTGAAAATGGTTTCTCATTGAATCATGTACTAAAGGAACCTGTTTACAAAGACCACTTGTCTACAAAGGCCACTTTTTGTGTTTCCCTTGGGTGGTCGCTATAGACAGGTTTGACTGTAATACTAATCATAGTATGGTCTTATTTACTCAAGGTAGACCGTCAATAGTAATAATGCTTTTCTAGGGAGCCCTGTTGCAATTGTTATTAACCCCAGTGCAGCCAGGTACCCATTTAATACACATGAGTCCAGAGGTTCAACACCTTGTTGTAAAACACCTTGTTCAAGCATGGACTCAACGAGCAAGGGCCGAACCCAATACCCATTCGACGAGAGTCAAGCACCTTCATCAATATCCCATGGTACTCCTACTATAGGATCAATACACAGTATCTCAGAACAACTGCAGTATTACCCCTAACAAATTAGTAAACAAAACCTTGACAACCACCCTAACCCTGAACCCAATCCTAACACTACCCTCACCTTAATCCAAATCCGAACCCTACATTGCACTGTGCTCACGATGGTCTTCTGCAGTTAAGTCATCATTTGGACAATTTCAAAGCTAAAAATACACATGTCTTTCATATTTCTATTCACATAATGCTTTGCAAAGGAAGATATGGATGAAACACATAATGTGAGTACGCACCCCAGAATGCGTTAGCTGCAGGGTCTTCTTCTCAATCACTACCGTAGCAGAGTCCCTCTCACACCGAACATACACATGAATCGGCTCATCTGAAAAGCGAGAAAAAACACGATGAATGAACAAGGGAGACTACCGTATATGGATAACTAACATTTGCAACTTTGTGACATTTTGGTATCCCACTTACATAAGGAACCCTCACGTATTTGTTGCTCTGAGTAAAGACTTAAATAGTGGAGTGATATTGTAAAGTGATTTCCAAGCATAATATTGCATCCTCATACCTAGAATCACTTAACAATCTCACTCCACTATTTGAGTCTTTACTCAGAGCGTCAAATACGTGTGAGAACTTATACTTTGAAAATTATATTAACAATTTAAAAACTTAACCTTGGTTAAATTTTTGATGTTGACGATGCCGCAGCGGTTGCCGTCACTGGAACAGCGGCGCCTATGTCTCGCCTTTTGCTACGCAGGCAAGACAAAAACAGCCATCATGCAAAAAAGAAACTATTGTGACTCGCAAAAGTGCAGTGTTGTTTGATGAGATTCAATCATTTTGTAGCATGAAACATTTGCACATCTTAACCGCTCATAAAAGTCACAAGCGCTCCATTCCTTTCTGGTTTTACTTTAGTGAAACTCTGATCATAATTCAACTCTGAATAACGATGCATTTTCCTTTATTGATAATTGCTCTATAAACTATCAGGTCAGGGGCATGCATTGCTACATCCATTCTTGGTCTATTGTGAATAATATGTCACTAAATCCTTCAAAGTGTTTTACCCTCCAAGTTAGTTTCATGGAAAATCCACCAGACCCAGAAATTCTCTTTATTAGCAACACTGAGTTATGTTATAGGCATAGTGCTAAAATTCTTGGAGTGATCATCCAGTCTGATCTAAAGTGGAATTTGTATATTGATGAGCTAATGAAAAGATGTAATAGAAAAATGTATATGTTGAGGAAACTTAAGAAATTTAATTTACCTTTAAATGATTTAGTATTAATCTAAACAGGTTATATACGACCAGTATTAGAATATTGCGCCCCTGTGTTTCATAGTGGTCCTACAACTGAACAGAAAAACAGTCTCGAACGAATACAACGGAGGGTTTGCAAAATTAATTTAGGCTCTAATTTTATGTCATATTCACATGCATGTCAACTATGCAATTTAAGTACACTTGAGGAAAGAAGACTAGTACTGTCTAGAAAATTTGCAAAATCTTTAGCAATTCACCCAGCATGCCAGAACTGGCTACCTTCAAAAAAAGAAATTAGAATATCATTACGTCAGACTCCTACATATCATAATTTCAAATACAAAACCAATCGCTTCAAAAACAGCCCTTTACCATATTTGATCAATCTAATTAACCATAATTAAATGCTTTTTTAACTACATGTTAAATTTTAAACACAGTACTAGTCTTCACCTCAGTCGTCTTTAGTCTTAAAATCCAATGTATTCATTCTAAACGAGAGTATAAACTTTCTTTTGTCATTCTTAACGTGTAATGTTATTTTAAATGTATTTTTAACAATCTTTTTAAGGTGTCAATATTTAAAAATGCAATCTGTCACTTTATTATGTCAACATGTAAACATGAATAACCCAGCTTCTGCTGCTTTTCATGTAAAATGACAATTATGATGCATGTACATGTACATGTATTTTGAAATTACATAATAAACCATTATTGAATTGAATTGAATTGAATTCTAGGGCTGTATCTTACCTAGTACAGCCATCATGACCAGTGTTTTGGCTGCCATGGTAGTGATCTGACCGTTCTCATGGTCACCTAAGGACAGGTCAATCAGGGTCTTCAACCCTCCGGAAGCCAGTATCTCCACTTTCACTGCATCTGAAACGGGAATCAAGAAGGGTATAAACCTACTAAACCAAAGGAATTTTAGTCATTTGATGTCCCAAAGATTACAGAATACTGTGAAGTTGTGCATGTAACTTGGCAATAAATTTTTCTTTTTTTTTTCTTTAGTCTTTTTTAATACAGTCAAACCTGTCTACAGGGACCGCCCAAGGGAAACACAAAAAGTGGTCTTTGTAGACAGGTTCGATCCTTTAGTACATGTTTCAATGAGAAACCGTTTCCAAGGAAAATATAAATGTGCTTGTTGTAGACAGGTGGTCTTTGTTGACAGGTGGTCACTAAAGCAGGTTTGACTGTATACTATAAGCTATCTACGATGACTAGATAATCTAATTATCTAAGATGTGGTTGGTAACATATGAGGAAAGTACCTTGGTCCAAAGTGCATCGTGGACAGGGATTTTCTTAAAAGGCTAGATGATTATCAATTCTACTTCAAATTGGCAACAGCAGGCTTTAAAATACC
This sequence comes from Strongylocentrotus droebachiensis, assembly GCA_035222895.1. Lineage (NCBI taxonomy): Eukaryota > Metazoa > Echinodermata > Echinoidea > Camarodonta > Strongylocentrotidae > Strongylocentrotus > Strongylocentrotus droebachiensis. The sequence continues at coordinate 87,448 of JAVYIG010003759.1, read as the reverse complement.
AAGATACAATACAAGCACCAGCCCAATACAGTCAAACCTGCTTTAGTGACCACCTGTCTACAAAGACCACCTGTCTACAAGGACCACATTTTTTGTTTCCCTTGAAAATGGTGTTGTATTGAAACATGTACTACAGGAAACTGTCTACAAAGACCACTTTTTGTGTTTCCCTTTGGCGGTCGCTATAGGCAGGTTTGACTGTACCATACTCAGTGGTAACAATGCACCTCTAAAATTAGACAATGCTATAATAAAAGAGGATGCTTTCCCCAGCATGTGCTTTTGTGCCCATCTGACTAGCCAAACTGGCCTGCTCTTTAAATATAAGTGTGGACAAAGAAGCCTGCAATCCTTTTTTTCCTGTTTTCTTTAAACACTACTAAAACTCAAAGATAATTCAAATCCTTAGTACGAATAGTACTTGCTTCTTCTGTAATAAAAAAAAAAAAGGCCCTGTTTATTGTAAATTGACACCTATTTAATGGAGTTACAGTGAATTATGAGGAGATACAATCAATCAATCATAACTCTTTATGCAGGGGTGATAGTGAGCACTAAAAAAAAAAAGTTTTTTCTTTTTCTTTCCCCCAACCACCTTCCACTTGTGTAAAGAAAAAAGGATTCAGGGAAAAAATAGGGAAAATAAGGGGAAAATCGGGAAGAAGAAAAAAAAAAAAATCAAAAAAAAAATTCAGGAAAAAAAAGAAAAAAGAAAACGATTTAAATCGGGTAATTATCAGGCCTGTTTATGCTACAGGGCCCAGGACCAAAGAAGAGGAGGCTCCTACCTGATGTCATGGCTAGATTCAAAAGCAAGGCCGATGCCCAGAAGACCAGGTCTGGGTCATGAGATTGGGCCAGACTCAAGATCATTTCTAAGGCCCCAGCCCGGACCAGGCGATGAGGGAGCTGTTCGCACCCGCAGAACAGTCCAAGGGTCTCGGCCAGAAGGCGTAGCATCATGTTATCACGAGTGGTGGAAAGGGAGAGGAGGGACTTGATCAACGCGTCGTTAGTGTAATCCAGAAGTTTCTCTAATGCCTGGCGACCTGAGAGGGGAAACACAAAAATCTTACATACAAAGCACTTTATTTTGAATAGGAGGAGGGGTGATAGCTCAGTTGGCAGAGCAGTGGTCTCGTAATCCGGTGACCCGGGTTCGAAACCAAGTTGATGCGCTAGTGCCCTTTGGTAAGGCATTAATCCTCATTACCAGGTCTCTTGGCGAGGACCTTGAGCCGTAGGTCCTCTGGTTGTTTACTAACAAGCATTTATGCTTTCTTAGCAGTCAGGTAAAATAACCACCACTACTCATACTCATTTCTTGTGGTCACCAAGTGTAAAGTTTGTCCCTCCATTCATTTCCAAGTTACTACATATTTAATACATCAAAAATTACTGAGTAATTAGGAAGTTTTATATATCAGTTATCACTGAAACATCTACTTTGGATGCTACTAAAAGAACCACAAAGACAAAGACTCCACAGCAGACTATACATGTTTATGTTTTCTGAGCGGTAAATTTACATTAGAATATGTATCATGTGAAATCCAACACATGATAATTCTGATATTTAGAAGGTTTGGCATATAAGAAAAAATTTCTGATTACACTAGAAAGGTTTCAAATTTAAATGAACTTCATTGCTTGAGCAGATATTTTGCTTCTATGCATTCTTATCTTTACGAATACGTTGAATCTCTTAAATGATCTGAGGTTACACATACCGGTACCCATAATAGCCAAATCATTAATTAATACCAAAATGAATAGGGGTCTTTTGTTCCTATTATCTCTACCAATCCAATAAACTCTTAATGATCAAAGCTAAACTTACCCATCATAGCTAGATCATGAACCAGTACCAAAGCCCAATGCACTACATCTTTGTTTCCACTCGCTAGGCAGGTAGGTAGGTGACTTATCAATGCCTTGTTCTTCATGAGCTCTCGTGCAAAGGGATCTAAGGAGGTCAAATATCAACATGAAATAACCAAAGAGTGATTATTTTTGTTTGTGGGGGGAGGGAGGCATGTTTACAAAGTGTATAGGACAGCTACCCCTTAAAAGAATTAACCCAAATTTATCTTCATAGTAACCTAGGGGTAAATTTTTATATTTTGGGGTGGTTTGCTGTAGGGGAGAAAGAGGGCCTTGTTGTGCTCGAGGTAGTTTTCCAGTAGCTGATTATCTTGCAGTAATAGCTTAGAGGTAGTTGTCAACGATTCAATTTAGGGATATCATAAAATATCCCACTATATTGGCAGTTGCAATGTGCCTAATAATGCTGCGATTTTTACATAAGCATGTAGACTAAAACGCTTTATCGTAAAAGAAAAGTATAGGGCTTGGGGTGTGATTGGGTTTTAGGTAAATTTGGGGGTTAGGAATAGGTACATACAAAGTGCTGGGTCACTATATGAAGTAAACAATTCAAGTTATGTTGGAATGTGACTGTTCAAGTTCAAATTCAAGTTCAAGTTTTATTTATCTTTCTTTCATAACACACATTACAAATATGACATGAATATAACAAGTTGACAGAATATAGTGTTACAATAGAAAGATGAGGTGACCTTGGTTGAAAGCAAGGCTTTTGGAATTAAGGTCCCTCATGAGTAGCTCATGAGTATGTCCTAAATGAACAAACTCGTCAGATAAGAATACTGCATACATTAAAATGCTTACAAACTAAACTAACTAAAGAACTGAGAAAAATATAAACATAAATAAGTATGACTGCAGAACAACAGTTGAACAATCTTCCTGATCCACGTTCTTACCCTTACCGTTTCTGAGAGCAAGGAAGGCAAATATCCTGAGGATGAGTCTCTGAACCGCAGCTTCGCTAGCCATCAATGTCGCCTGAAGGTTTGTGACCAGACATGGTAGTTCACATAGCTCCTTCCTGCAAACATCTGGAGAGAAAGACTACAGGTGTTAAGTATTAAACACATTCATTTCCTGAAAACATCTGGAGAAAAAGACAAAAGGTATCAAACTATTTATTTCAGAAGACATCTCAAGATATAGACTATAAGTATATTAAAAAGTACACAACACATTGTTTCCTGTAAACATCCAACGATAATAATACTCTATAATACAAGTAGGAAATACATAGGTTGGTTTTTCAATCATGTAAAAAGCAGACTAAATTCAGACCAGATTAAAACCAGAATACCAAACCTAAAATGTTGCCTTACATAACTTATCCAAACAAAAGTCACATATCCATATTAAGACTAAGTTGGTCTGGTATAATAAAGTTACAGCAAATTTATAGTAGTTTATAAGAATAATGTCAAATATTCAAAATGGGATTAAAAATGTCAGTATAGGTTGAACTTGAACTCAGTAACTGATGAAGAAAAATATCTAAAAACAAATTACAATATAGTAGGTGGACTTACTGTGAACAGCAAACTCATGTAGTAAGGCCACTGACCAGAATGATACTTCTACATCATCTGACTTGGTAGAGACGACCATTGGAACCAGGGCGTCTTGCTGAGCAATCTCATGGATGAACAGGGTTGCATCTAGGGCACAGAAAGGAGAATGAAAGGAAACATGAGCAAGGTTCCTAAGAGAGATTTCTTAAGAATTTTCTTACTGCTGTAACTCCCATTACTTGAGATCAGCTGTTCCAACATGTAAAATTACCAAAATCTAAATTTTTAAAATATACGTGGCTCAGGAGGGTCTATTCCTTTTAGAGGACCTATATATGCAATCTATGTTTTATTAGTAGTGCCCCAAGGGAGAAAAGCTTACGAGAAAAACAGAAATTAGTGATGTTTTTGTACACGGCAAATGAGAGAGTTATCCACGTCCTACGTCACAATCTACTAACCAAACTACCAATTTGAGATTCGCATAGACTTAGTGATCTCATATTTCAAACATTCATAACTTAAACTTTTGCCATTCTGTTTCTGTTATTGTCCTGTAAGTAAAGTTAGCAAGCATCACTTTTTCTTTCCTTGCTTTTCTTTGTATTCCTTACGTACAAAAAAAGGAAAATACTTTAAAAAGTGATATCAAAGAAGTGAGAAAAACATTCATGCATAATTACAAATAGTGTATGTAGTAAGGGCTTGACTAGTTTCCAGCTCACCTGTGCTTTGTGCATTAATCAAAGTGACTAAGAGCTGGTAACAAATCTTCTGTAGCATGACATCACCATGATGAAACACACTCTTCTCTCCAATAATCGTAAAGGCATCTACACTGGCACAATTCTTTCCTGCAAATATAAGACAGAATATTACAATAGTATGTCCTGTTGGAAAAAAATGAAGCTATTGACCTAATAAAGACATGGGGAAAGTTTGATGCCTTTGTAAACTCTGTCCCCAGAACTCCAAAATATGGGCCTAAGAGACCTGACTAAATAGAATCTTCCCTAAATAAACAAAGTATTATCATTTAAAATGATAATAGGCTGGTTAAAGGGTTGTTATTTTTAATCAATATGATTGCATAACATCTTCAACAATTAAAAAGTTTTGTAGGATAACAAAAAGTAGATAATGTATTGAACATTGTACATATTTCTGAAAAGTTTAACAAGGCTTAATGCACATAAAACTTTAAAATCATTTTTGATTAAAAACTCTTTCAAATGATGATTATTTTGTAATCATATATCAATGTCTATTTTGATGTGTCATTTTTTTGTTGATTACATATTATCTTTTGTATTGACATAATTCTTGAGTGTTCTGTGTGCATTGGGTGTCATTACGGAAAGAAACATAATGTGTGCTTTACATATCTACAGACAATAGCATTAAAAGTTATTACACGGTCTAAGAACTTTAACATAATGACCTTGAGAGATTACACACTTTAAGTCTTCGTACAAAATGGACTATGAATGGATAAATGAAAGTACCTTGCATTGTCATCTGTAGTAGTAAGAGCAGAGAGTACCTCTGGACCTCCTTGTTCCTTGATTTCTCTAACAGTTCCAAGACGATGATGGCAAGATCTTTGCTCTTCATCTGCTCTAACTTGGACAAGAAAGCTGGTTGAAGGAGGTTTAGGATAATAACAAGAATTTGCTTTTAATAATTAAATTTAAAAAATATATATATTATTATTAATATTATTAAAGTCAAATCTGTCTGTAGTGACCCCCCCCCCCCCCAAGGGAAACACAAAACGTGGTCTTTATAAACAGGTTCCTTTAGTACATGTTTCAATGAGAAACCTTTTTCAAGGGAAACAAAATATGTGGTCTTTGTAGACAGGTGGTCACTAAAGCAGGTTTGACTGTATTATCATTATCATCATTATTATGATTATTATTATTATTATTATCATGATTATCATTATAATTATTATCATCATCACCATCATCATCATCATCATGATCATGATCATGATCATGATCATGATCATCATCATCACCATCACCACCACCACCACCACCACCACCACCACCACCACCACCATCTTCATCATCATCATCATCATCATCATCATCACCACCACCATCACCACCACCACCACCACCACCACCACTATTATTATTATTATCATTATTATTATTATCATCATTATCATTCATCATCATTGATACACAGATCTAATGTACCTGGATCCGTGGATAGATCATAGATGGTAGCCAGCGTCATGCGTTGCATTCTATCAGGGAAGTCTACATCAGGTATATGGGTGCGATAGTGTGTCCATCTATCCATGGAGGAGGAGAGGGCGGTCACAAGGGTCTGGAGGATGAAGCGATCAACCTGGAATACTCTCTGGTCAACTGACAACAAAAAAGAAAAAGGAGGTACATGTACTGCAGGTTCAACTGTCACTCTGTTAAAGGTATAGACCAGTATTGGAAACGCCCCAATTTAAAAAAATGAAATGGAAGCTATTTATTACCAATCATGTGAAAGAATATGTTTTGACTAATACATGATGATAACATTTTTCCGGGAAACCGCAGACTAGTTGATATATTTGGTAAATTAGTTTATCTATTGGACTGTGAGAGATAAATGCACGTGTCGCGCACATGTGCGTAGTCCCATATACATCTTTCTGTGTATAGTGCTTGTAACTTTACGAAGACTGGGCCAAATTTCTTATCATTTTGATGATTCCAGAACCTTGCAGTACACCAATACTTATATGCTAGATGATCAACCTTTTCTGATCGATTCCACAACGTTTCTTTCACAATGCAATCGCATGACCATGACTGGTCTTTATCTTTAAAGGAAATATGTCCCATTTGCAGCCAACAACAAATTCTGTAGAACTTTGCAGGAATTATGAACATGTCACGTACTGTATGTCCTATCTGTTAGCAGTGTCCCAGCACCTAGTATTCAAATTATGCAAGGAAACCCGTTTACTTTCTAGACTTCAATGTCAGACACTATTGAGTGACTGATCAACTTCTTTTTTTTTTCTTTGGTAAAAACAAACATAAAACGAGCTATAATGGGTACATGGGCAAATATTTGTCTACATCAATAACTCACTTCTTGTAGTGGCCAAAATTAAACTAATTGAATCTTTAATTTGCGCAGCACAAAACGTACAATCATTCAGTACAAGGGTCTGAAAATCAGACTATTACCAAATGGATTGCAATCACTAAAGTCGAATCGACAACTAATGGTCTTTATTTTCCCATTTGAAGACATTTTCAAGCCCTTTCGTTTTGTGGGAAGTTCTGAATTCATATTATCTTTCAAATGCCGTTGGAATTTAACCTTTTCATTTTTGGGGCCTTCAAATGGGACATAGTACAGGTAACTTTAAGGTAAAGTTTATTTACAAATAGTAAGAAACTTCATAAACTTGCACAAATATTAAAAGTCAATCTAGACATGGGATGATAAAACATTGCAAAAGAAAAATCGGAGTTGTGAAAACCTAAGAGCCAATATATTCCCTATAGGGTTTTTTGATCACTTGGATACATGTATATGTGTCAATTACTTGTACTCTTGAAACAAAAAGAAAGAAAAAGAAATAAGGAATGAAAGAAACATGAACACGTCCACAACAATATCATGAAAAGCAAGTGATGAATCGCATTAACTGGTCTGTCTTGGCAAATTCCCTACACTTTGCAAAAAAAATTGTATTTCATAGTTTTACAATCACTAAAGAGAAAAGTGATGGTGAGTGGACTAGTGGAGAGTAAGAAAATGAGTCTAAGAAAGCAGACTTTGAGAAAAAGAGACAAAGAAAGAAGAAGACACATATTTACCACTTTTAAGGATAACACAGAGAGCTGTGCATGCCTGAAGTGCTTTCTCTTCATCACTGCTCCCGCAAGATTTCAAGACATACAGAAATGCTTCTCCTGCCCCAAAAAACAAAAGAGAGAGATATCAAGATAGCATTCTATTGAAGATTATTCTCTGGATCATCTCTTAAAAGATGAATGAATATAATGAATACGGTAATTTATAATTAATATTGTCCTCCACAAGCAAATTCTCTGTTTTACATCATAATTATCACCATATCATTTCCATCTTACATTTTGCACACTATTGCTGTTTAAAGCAGAATTGGAAATTAATAAAATGGCAATCATTTATAATATCTTAATAATTATACAAAAATTGCATATTATCATATTTTCAACATTAAAGATAAACTCCAGTACTGGTAAAAAAAAGAAAATTATTTCTCACAGAATCAAACGAAACTTACACTGAATGTTCAAGATTACAAATAAATGACATGTGCCAAACAATTTTGGAAGAAAATGTATACTGGCTGAGTAATGAGCATAGAAAGACAAGGAATCAAGGTAGTACCAACCCCGACACCATGCGTGTTGTCCCATACATAGCTGTCTGTGTATGTGCCAGGGTTCTTGTTAATTTTTCTGATAGCAGGCTATTTATGATTTACAGGAGGCTACTAAAATTGCAAAAGAAAAATCTCTGTGCGCGTAGCGCACATCACGAGCGCGAAGCGCGAAGTCCCTTGCGGCCGGGGTCCAGGGCCCGCCCAAGGGCCCTGGAAGCTTTAGGGTTTTAGATGCTCTCTGGTGCTATCTTAGCCTTATTTTTGAAGATATGACCACACTGTATGAGCCATAGTTTAATGATAAAGATCATGAATATTTTGGCTGAATAACTTACTTTTCATATGATATACAATATGAAATGAAAATGCTCCATTATTGTTTCTGATAAATCAATCATATTTGTGATGAATCTACAATTTTGAATTACATGATAATGATACAAGGTAGTCCTGGGCAAAAACGGTTAACTGACGTTTACAGGACCTTGTCAGTGAAGAAAATCGTTTGCGATAAAAAATTAAAAAAATTGGAACACACATAAAAAAAATATGACAAAATTGGATTGGTAAATGGTTTGCAGGTATGTGACAGCTGTCACAGGGGTCTGGGGGTGTTACGCCCCCAGCAGGGTCCAGGTGCAGTGCCTCAGTCTGGAGGGGAGTCTCCCCTGAAGGCAAGCCCCTAGCATTTCAAGATCTCCCATTCAGATTCTAGAGACCTTAGAAGGAAAAATCTTGTCAATTCAATCAGAATGTATTAAACTTTTCTCGCATATTGAAATGTAATGTGACACATGTTTAATATTCATGTACCTGAGGCTGAAACTTTTTGCAATAATTACATAGTGAATGATCATTCCATTTCTGAATCTGAGGACTGGCTAAGAAGATCCTCATCCAGACCTAGGATGTCAAGGGTGGACTTCACCTCCTGGTCTTCAGCTTCATCTTGCCCACTGGCACCTTCTTCACTTTGCCTGGTGACTGTCGTCGGCTTGTCATCATTCTGAGCTGCAGCACTGTGGGTTTCAACTTCTAGTCCATCAGTCTCTGTCGGCTACGATTTTTTTTTTTTTTTTTTTTATGGTGCCGACAGCCGGCTACGATTGCCGTTACAGCCGGAAAAAATAGCCGGTTGCCGGCTATTAACAAGAACCCTGTGTGCTTGTTACTTTACCAAGACTCGGTCAAATTTATTATGATTTTGATGACTCCAGAACCTTGCAGTGCACACCAATACTTACATGCTACATGATCAACTGTTTCTGATCCTTTCCACACCTTTTCTTTCACAATGCAATCGCATTACCAGTACTAAAGTTTATCTTTAATAGGTCTTGGAAGAAATACTTGGTAGAAACTAGATACATTTTTGTTTTTTAATGTCATGCGATATGATGAAAAAAGAGTCAACACAATTTCCCACAATATGATTTAATAACAAAAAGTTATAATTTCTTCAAAATTGGCGAACGGAAACTTAGTAGATCTATTTCTCTTCCATTATATTTCCATACTTACGTTTTGTTATTCTATCAAGCAGCATTTGTTCAGCACTCTGTCTCAGCCCTACATTGGAGGACTTGGCCAACTCTGAAAGAGCTTCGTTCGAGATTGCTGAAAATAAAATGTTATACAATTGTCAGCTGTATGCAAAATTTCCACAAAGAAAAGATAACGTATTCCCATTTCTTAGAAATAGAATTAAACTACAAAGTCTTCTACAGACTATTACACACGTAAGTTGTCTGCTTTCAGCCCTTTTTCATTTAATTTGTGTCATGGGTGTAGAATAATTTAATTTTCTTGCCCTATTTTCTCTTTTGTTTCTTTGTCAAATTGACTTTCTCTTTTATATTTGTTCATCTTCCATCTCCTCTATCTACTTCATCATTGTCTAGATAATCTAGATTAGGCCTAGCTTTTTTACAAGATCTAGATCTAGACCCTAGATCTAGAATCTAGATCTAGATCTAGACCCTAGTTTCTTTTTTTTTCCTTTTTACATCCTTACTGGGTATTTCTTTCCTTACCGGGTATTCTTTCAAGAGATCTTCTTCTTTCTTAGAATTATTGTATCAGTTTATATTTTTCAATTTTCTCTTTGATGGTTCACTCACAAACTTCTTTCTTCTCTCCTTCAACTTAAGTTCAAACTTCAAACTTCATTTTTCAACACAAGGCAACATGCAACATCTCACATGATCGAGTCATAAATGATAAAGACTAATTCATTTAATCAGTGCAATGCTAATATATGGATGAAATACCTACATAGTATATTCGGTCGTTTTTTCCATGATAAAGTAAAAACTTACCATCCTCAATCCTCTGTTCCAGATTTCTACTGACAACCTGACGCAGCCAACTTCGCAGGTATTTCACAAGCGCGAAACCAGCCATTCCGACCCCAGCAGTTCCGCAGAGAATGACAACACAGCTCCGTAGAGTCATCACGGGCGATTTAGATGCCATAATTGTCTGATTAAAAGTGCATGATTGAAATAGATTGGATTATTTCAAATGCTCAGACACTTTGATCAATTTCCATTCCCTCAGTGGCTAAAGTGCCTTCGACTTTAGGATTGTAATGATATGGTAAATCGTCAAGATTGATCTACGAAGTACCGTTTCGAAATTCGAGTTCAGCGCCATTGATTTTCAGATCCGCGACTACTTTGATTTTCGCTGCTTCTCAAATATTTCGAACCATGCGTATTTTAGAATAGATGGGAAAAGTCGAGCGAAAGGTCTAATACAGGGATTTCTCCAGAATTAAACATCGCGCCCAAAATTTAGAGACAGGTAAAAGCTCATTTCTACTTAATTTTGTATTGTTTATTTATTATAATAACAAAATACTATAAATAAATATACAGGAAATACCTTAAAGTGAAAATGTGATAAATAGCGTATTCCTTCATCTGATAATCAGTGGCAAATTTAATGACGGTAGTTGTGTCGTTTGCGGTGGTTGGAGAGTGTCCCTTGTGTTTGTACACAAAGCAATAATGCCAATGGGGACTGTTAGTGGTAATGGCAAATCCTGATCTGATTCTGATGAAGTTGACTGAATGAAAGCAGGAGTCACTATTCTTTTGATGTTGTTACTTAATAAGATGGAGTAGATCTATGTACTAGCTACTCATTTGACCTTGAAGTTGAAGTTGAAGCTTCTTCATTGATGACTGATCGGCATGCAAGCATCCTTACCGGCGGGCCGGAAAAAAAGTCTCGGACCAGATTGTTGCAAACTTTCTTGAGCTGACAAATTAATAAAGGACAAAAAAGTTAAAGTTTTGAATAACTTAGAGTAGACCAAATACTCTTATTAACTACTGATCAAGTCAGTACCGTGGGCGTGGTAAACTGGTATAGACTCTAGGCCTACATGTAGATCTACACATTTTTTTTTAAACTAAAAGTTATAAAACTATAAAAAAGTAAAAATGTCTGGTTGCAAAATTAAGCCTTTTCAAACGAGCTGACTATTCAAAATTACTGTAAACCATAAAAATCTATGCGAAGAGCTACGTCTCAGACAAACTTGTGTTGGTTTAATTATCTCCACAGATATCTTTGGCTTCATGAAGGATCAACACATCAACACCTCCACACCCTGAAGGCTCACCATGGCATCTATGTCGTTTAAGGTCACGCAGGGTGACAATGGGAGCCACATATATAAGGCTCCCAACCATAGCAGTAAAGCCCTGGAGATGCTTGCCCAGTGCTGGCGCCAGTACCCTAGTCTCTGCGACGCCATCATCAGTGTCCAAGACCTGCAGTTCAATGCCCACAGGGCCGTCCTGATGGCCTGCAGCGATTTCTTCCGCGACATCTACCAGGCACTTCCTGCAGGAGGTCGCAACCCGGAACTGCTTCGGAAGAGCATTTGTCTGTCCAAGCTGGCCCCTGCGTCCTTCCACATGTTCCTGGAGTTTGCGTACACGGGGAAGCTCGATCTAAGCATGGGCACGGTGGAGATGTGGCTGGAGATAGGGATCACCCTGAAGGTGCCTGTGGTGAAGGAAGCTGCCTGTGCCTTCTTGAAGGCTCAGACCAACTCTGATAACTGCATGGACATCATTGCCATTGCTGAGAAGTTTAATTTGTCAGCGATCAAGCACCAGGCAAATCGGGCAATGTGCGAACGCCTCATCCAACTTTCTCAATCATTCCATGGTAATTTCACTTTTTCTTAACCAGTGATTCAACATACAATGTTTTCTCCAGCAGCATTTTCCCCAAGATGCTTTATTTGTCAAAGAAATGTGGTTAGGTTTAGGGTTGTGATTGGGTTTTAGGTTTTAGGTAACTACATTGAGGTTTGGATGGGGTTGAGGTGTAGAAAATAGTATTCTTTCCAGGGTGGATGCTAGGAATTTTGTTCGTGGAATGAATTGGCTGTAAACAATGGTTGTAGGGGATTCGTTGTGCACCTTTTTTTCTTCAAACTATTTGTATCATTAGAGTGATAAATAAAAATGAAGTTAGAATGAAATAATAAAACCTTTAGTTTTCTTGCAGTTTTATTCTATCCAGCCTGAAGTTATAATTCTAAAAGCAAACACACAATTAATTTGATATCATTACAAATAACACACTAAAGAATTATTAAAACAAGGTCAGATGTGTGAATTCAAAAGGAGTAAGAGTATAGTATGATAGACTTAAAGCAACAGAGCGTATACACTATACAAAGCATTTTGAATTGTGACTGGGATCAGTATATTTGTGCTGAAAGTTTTTCAGTAGGAATCACATGTCACAGGAAGCTCAATTGCAAATGTATGACATCATTCTGTTCAATTGTTGATAGTGCAATTATTTGTTAATAAATGTTTTTGTTTGCTTATTCTGTGCAGAAGAAACTCTCCCTTCAGATGAAGCAGAGATGTCTTCAGATGCTGATGACCTCAATGATGGAGGAGCTGAGATCACAGAGAGCATCAGTGATGCTGAAAATGAGCAGTCATCAAAGTTTTCTGCCCCAAAGACATTTCCAAGGAAATCACCTCTACGTCCCGTACGTCAAACAAGATATACCACAGTGAGCAAACAGCGAGCATCTCCTAGGAAGGTGGAAACCAAAGCTGCCTTGAAAGCAGTCACCCTCAGACGTAGGAAACCTAAGAAGTCTCCAGAGCCAAGGGCACCTTCCCAACGAGTCATGTCGATCAGACAGCGTGCCTTGAAAGCGAAGCAAACTGCTATTGGCGTTGCTGCAAAAGTGAAGAAAGACTACCCATGTAAATTCTGTGATGCTATATGTAAAGGACACAGTGCCTTGCGGATTCACTACAGGAACAATCATGCCAAGTGCAAAAAATGTCGCAAGGTGTTCAGAGACGATGCAGAACTGACAATACATCTAGAGGCTCACAGACAGCGTCTGCTGAACTCAAAGAAAGTAAGGACCTACATTTGCCCGTACTGTGGAAAGAATTGTAATGTGAACTCTGCGTTGAAAATTCATATTCGTACACACACTGGTGAGAAACCATTTAAGTGTGATATTTGCGATGCTCGCTTCATTCAGTCCATCAATTTGAAGCGCCATGTTCTGTCTTATCACAAAAATGATGAGCCGTATGCTTGCAATATCTGTGGAAAGAAGTTCAGAGTGTTGGTCTACTTGAAGAGCCATGAGGTAACTCACAGCAAGGATCGTCCCTTCCAGTGTGAGGCCTGCGGTGCAATGTTCAAGCGGAAGAGTGACCTACGAAGCCACAGGCGAGTCCACAACTCTGTAAAACCCTATGGGTGCAACACCTGCCACACCAAGTTCAAGACCACCAATGACCTCAAGGCTCACATGCTTATCCACAATGACAAGAAGCCACATGTGTGTGACCAGTGTGGTGCAAGCTTCAAGCGAAGTGGTCACCTTAACAGGCATGCTAAGATCCACACCAAGAACAAGCCATTCCGTTGCGAACAGTGTGGGGCACAGTTCAATCGCAAGGAAAATCTTCGGAGTCATCAGCGCATCCATTCTGGAGAATACCCATATAGTTGTAAAGTGTGCAGTGCTAACTTCCGACATCTCAGCAGCCTGAAGATGCATGAAAAGAGTCATTGGCCGTAAGTAGTTGTAGTGTAGAATGCTAAGTAATGATGATAAAGGAGATAATAATTTCTTTGTATCTCTTTCTGGGTTACACAGATGGAGCAATCATATAAATCCTTGAGGTAAAGGTCTTTGTAGTAGAATTTATCTTTCGGCTCAGAGCTGGTTTAAACAACATTATTAGAAAATTGTTTAAAATTCTACATGTGAGAGGAGGTACCATACTTTCAGATCATTTGGGAACTTAAAACATTTTTCTCTACCCTCATGCTACATGTAGGGTTTTTCCTTGATAAAGAATCGTTTAATCCACTGAAAACCGTCTTTATTGGTATCAAGATGTCAATCAAAGTTTTTAATAAAGTTTTGAAATAAATGAAAAAGATTTTCTTTCAATTTTCTTCTCAAAGAGGGGGGAGGTACAGTTTAGATGCCTGAACAAAATTATTTGGGATGTCTGGATGCACAAAATGGCAATAGATTTCTGCGTTCTTGGATACGTTTGTAATTATGATACCACTTTTATATTTGCTTTTCAGTGTGAAAGCTCCACAGAAGGATGAATCCCAGGATGCAAACCAGAATCCTGGTCTACTAATGCACCTCTTGACCCCAGCCAATAGGACACTAACAGCCACAACTATGGTTCCAACAGAGGATGCCGAATCGATTCAATTCACTGCAGCACGACAGGGAGTAGTACCCATCCAGCTCCATGTTGCCTCTTCCAGTCTGCAAGAGCTTGCTGGAGGAGGAGTAACAACTTCCAATGGTATCGATATCAATCTGGTTAACCTAGCAACGGGCACCTTGAACCAACCCAGTCACTCCCCTTCACCACCTCCACAACCTGCTCGACTACAACCTGTGGTACCCCAGCAGGTTCAGCAGCTGATCCAGCACACCACTCCAAATCCAGCGGCCTTGCTGTCCCTCAACACCACCCAGGCCTTGGCCCAGGTCCAAGCTGAAGCCCAGGCCCAGATCCAAGCTCAGATCAATTCTCAGTCCGTTCCTCTGCAGCTGACCACCCAGCATCACGGTCACCATGCTCGTCATCAACATCATTCATCCGGTCACCAGACTGTCCAGTCATTGATCTCAGGGACCATTCCAACAGCTGTAGTGCAAGAGACCCACCAGTTTATTTTGCAATGAAGTAATAAAAAGTTATTCAATTTTAAATGCCTCTAATATGACATAAAATATGACAAAATCTGCTTTTAAAGTGTTTTTATGCCTCCGCTACAAAGTAGCCGGAGGCATTATGTTTTCTGTTTGTTTGTCCGCCCGTACGTACGTCTGTACGTCCCGTTCTCGTTTTATTGCGTTATCTCAAGAAACTATTGTTGGATTACCGCCAATTTTGGGTCATATATGCATCTTGCAGAGCCAATGAACTGATGAGGTTTGGGGTCATGAGGTCAAAGTTCAAAGGGTCATACATGTATATGAAAAAGAGCTTGTAATCATGATATTCTGAGATCCTGCTAATGGATTACAATCAAACTTGAATTTTTAAAATTGCTTCTGTTTTGGTTTATAAAATCGCTTCATGGGGGAGGCATCATTTTCGACTGCATGCAGTCGAACATCCATCTAGTTTATTTAAGGAACAAGGAGACTGAAAATGTTTAGGGCAATTCCATGAAAATTTTTCCTGAAATATGCAATCACCCAGTCATGTCCGTCTTGAACTTGAGACAGAACTAAGTGTGTATGCAAGTAATCTTTGCGTCGCATTAAACATCAACTTTGAGCACAGTGCACCTATTTTGAGTTGAACCTCATGAGCCTTGTTTATGCGAGTCAGTGTTAAATTGCATATGCCAAATCCCACCGCTGCCACCATTTGATGCATTTTAGGGGGTTTTCTCACCCGCTCTCATGCAACTCTCAGCTCACATTCTCACTCCTGAGCAGTCACTTTAATTTTGGAAACCTGCCAAAGTACATATGGCATGTCGTGCAAGACACACACAGCCTTTTCACACACACCTAAAATTCATTGTATTTAGAGCTGATTAGTTTAGATACGAAGTCGCGATTCATACGCCGTTCAAAGCAGCCTGTAGATACGAAGTCCGTATCTACATGTAGAGAGCTTGACATTTTGTGTGTGTGAACGGTTATATGTGTTTAAACTGGATGGAGCGTGCGCTTTGTTTGATATGACCTGACCTTCAATGCGCAATGGCACAAAGATTAGTTTAAAGCGCTTTAAACTAAGCAGCTTTAAAGAATTTTACTCGTGTGTGAAAAGGCTGACAGACTCACTCAGACAACCTTGCACAGATTCATGAATGCAGTTATCAAACAATAATGGAGTTAGGGAATTATATCGTACCTTTTAAACTTGTCTTGTCAAAGAGCTCTCTCAATGCCTATTTTGTCACAATATCACACAAACATATCAAGAATATTTTTGAGAGCTTTTATACTTTATCCAGAAATACTGTTACGGACGTTACATACAAGGTATAGCGTGTATCGCTGTATACGAGTGGAGGAAATAGTTTGTATTCTGCACTATGATATTGATTTCTGAAGACGGATACCCTGGCCCTTGCATAATATTCATTTGTAACAACTCGCCGTCAATAAATACAATTGCACTAGTTCATTAAGATTCTGACTTAATGAAATGATTGAACTGACAATAGTGCATTTAAAAGTGTGCCATGGGACTATCTAAGTACAATAAACCTACAAATTGGATACTATTTTTATGCTAAAAATTCTGTTGAAAATTAGTAAAAAAACAAACTTTCATGCATTCATTTAAATTAGAGTTGAGTCATGCTCAAGTATGGTTTTGATATGATGGAAAGTCTAATGTCTTACATTTCTTTTATATTATACAAATATACCAAGCTGTGAGAAAAAATAATGGAAATTATCTATCTGAGGAGGGACTGGCATAGTACTATTTTTTCCAAGGGGCGAAGCCTGAGGACAAAATAGTAACTATTGCCAGTCCCTCCAAAGATATATAATTTCCACTATTCTTACTATATTTGTTTTATATCCCTTCTTTACAATTCCTTTAAAGGCCAGTGTAAGGTCAACGTTTGACTTTGACGTTTGACGTTTGACTTAACGCTATCAATGACAACGACAATTTATCATGTCACCCACATTGGGGTATTGGAGAAGTTTACAGTCAGTTTGAATTTGTCAATTTAACCTGCACACAGTTATATTGACACGTATTTATAATGAGATGCGCTAATTGCGCATTACTTTTGATTGAACGTGTGATGTCACAATGCAATATCTACCTGAAAATCTCAAAGAGAGCATGCGCAGTTCTGCCCAGGAAAAAATAGTGAAAAATATTTGGAGCTCTGGCAGAGATTTGTTTTTAATAGTGAAATTATATTTTATTACGTGACCACTAATTGACCAATCATGTATTTAGAAAAGTCATGAATATTCATAGAAGGGATATAATACATTATGAATCATGAGTTTAAACAACATTATCAGGACTTAGAAGCCTAATCTACGTATCATTTGTTGATCTCCCTTCAATTCTTGACATGGAATAAGTCTTCAAGTTTGTAATACATGTTTAATATATTTACATTCGTAAGCTTACTTAATTTTATGTTTCCTTACCACTCATTCTAAAAACAAATTTCTCATACTGTAGGCTTAAACTCTTAGATTAACTGAAAAGAAAATGCATAGGTATGCAAAAAGTCCAAATGTCCCAAAAATGTTATTTGCAATACATGTAACTACCAAACGATTTAAAGAAACTATTTGAAACTTTCACTGCTTATACTTTAGTGTAATTCATTTGTAATTTCAATATATGAGATCAGAATAAAAGAAGTTATGTTTTATGAATGACCTCTTGAAGTAGTACAAATTCTCTAAGATGTAATGTACATCACTCTGGATTTGCCCTTATGCATTCTCCATTACATGTAGCTTTGTTTAAATCATATTTCACATTCAGTAAATGTGAAAAATTAAAAGTTGTACTAAAGTCAATGAAATGGAGTACATCTATAAGTCAAAATCTAGGTCTTATACGGTACACACATTCACACTTATACCGACTATGAGTTTACAACACATATTACAAATGAGGTTGAACTAGACAGAGTTGAAGTTATAATGGTTCCTTTTTATTGTTCACTGCAATTTACAAGACTTCCCTTATATCAACCATATCAATTTATGAACCCATTCTTGAATTTCAAGGAGAATTTTTTTTTTTCTCTCTAAACTTAATATGCAATTTCAAAAATTTGAGCAGTTTTGAAATAACACATATAAACATAAGTATAGCAACAGGATTCTAGCTAGAAGGACCTCTGGGCACCAAAAATACATACATTTCTTGTAGAAGATTATCTATAATTTTCTTTTGTTTTTAATCCACATGATGTATTGGATGCCTCTTTTAGGACACCATGTTTCTCAATTAGGACACCCAAATTTTCAATCCTTGCTAAAAGAAAACCTGCTTGATGATCAAACCAGGCATGTGGATCTGGAATGAGAAAACAAAAACGTCATACATATATGTGCTCCTGGCACTGTCAGTATTTAAACAATTTTCACAGAGGATCCTGGTACCCACAAATATTATTTTGTATCATAGTTCGTGTATGCACTCGTATCAAAGTATACACTGAATTGGAGGGCGAGTTTATTTTCCAAAGGTTTGGAATTGATTGGTAGTTCCCTGGAAGGAAGTTTCTAAAGTGAGGGGTTCCCAAAATGCAAAAATGTTCTCAAGATTCGAGATACCAGTACTCTTGCCATTTGTATAATGCATCATTTAATGTTTAATAACCTAAAAGGTTTTATGTTTTTGCATACATAATATATTTCTAGAGATAAGATATCCCAAAAGGTAGGGATTTTTCAATGTTTTGTGCAGCTGATTAAAATTTACAAAGAATGTTGCTTGCTCTTCAAAATTAAGTCATTTGCTAATATTTGGGATTTTCTCAGGAATCCTGATACCACCAATATTGTACTTTGACTGTAAATGATAGAACCGTATTTGGATATTTCCTTTTTATGATATCTGAGCTACTGACATTGTTTTGCTCAATCCTTTCCTGGTATTTATTTATTATATTTATTTACTTATTCATTCATTTCTGCATTGTTTATCATATTGCATGATATAACCAAGATGAGATTGAACTTACAATAGCAGTAGACTTTAAAAAGACAGTTACAATCATAAAACATTAGCAGCAATACTGCATGGAGAAACATGCAGAGGTTTATCAATACTAATGACGGTAGCTATAATAACGAATTAAAAAGCTAAAAATGTGTAACGATCACCAAATATACATGTAAAACATTTTCAAGATGGAGAATAAAAGCATAGGAATAGAGTAGAATAGCCCTTACCTGGTTAAAATAAATGTATAAGTTAAGAGGAATATTACGATGGTTATTTCATTTACATACATTGTATCGAAGAGTATAAAACGTCTGTCAGAAGCTAGAACGTTTACGCATATACATCCGTTGAAATAACAATCCCATTGAAAGAATCATGAAAATCATGTCATGACATGAAATTGATTTTTCATTTTTACGTCAGCTCAGTTGATTTTGTTTGTATTTCTTTTTTTGTTATGAAAAATAAGAGGTTGACACTTGGTGCTCCATATATCAATGGAAAAGGTCAAGCCATGTTTTACTTTCTGTTTTTATACATATTCACTTAATATTCACTTAATTTTATGAAGATTTTGATGGACTTAGTTGATGAAAATTGGGATAATGTTTTAAGATGTTGATGTTAATGACATTTTTGAAATATATATGTGTAAGGGATGAACATTTCTATTCTCATATATAATTCAATTAAAGAATAAAAATACATATTTTGATATAGCACACAATTTGTGAAATGTATTCTTTACTTTTAAATATGCTATCTCGAAATTGGAGAAATCTGGAAGTTCTTGCCATGGAGCATTAATGTTTTGCAATGCATTCTCTTGTTTTAATTGACTTTCGGTCGGTCTGATGTTGTGGCCAAAAGGTAACTATTGGCCACAGGGAAGTGTTTGAAGAAATGCTTCATAAGTTCCACTTATTATGTTCAGTTTTGTTTCAGAGGGCGCTTGTCTTAACCCATACTGTTTATGGTATAATATATCTCTTTTACACAAGAAGGAAAACGATGCAATAACTTTTGAATTATATGACTGGGACGCTCTAGATATCTGCACAGATGTAAAATAGGAAATGAAGATGTGAACCTCCTCTTTACGACCTATCTCACTGTTGAGTTGGAGATGCTTTGCCGTGCCTTGTAACGAACGACGATAGCAAAGATCGAGAGATTAATCAAGATGCCAGCAAGAGCCACACCAAAAGTCAGAAAAACCAATGAGAAAGACGATGTGACATCGTAGATGAGACCTAATGATGAAACAAAACATCAAAATATATGGAGGTTACTCATGTGTAAGCACTTTATAAAAGTCGTTTCCAACTGTTCCAACTATATAAGCAATTTCCCAGTTGGTTTTCGTGATCCCCATGGAATCACCTGTCAAAGTGAGAGTTCATAAAAGTGGTTGTACCCACATTCCCTCTCGACCCAGGTGTTTCAAGAGGTTACTTGGCAATTGCTAGGGTATATGGCCCTTGGGAATAGCAGTATTAATACATGTACTTCTGAGGCTATCTTGGGTAAATAAGACCGTATACAGTGCGAGTCGCGAAACCCTAATTCAACCCTTAGTGTAGTTCAATCGGCACAGAGAGAGATTGAACAAAGATACTAACATTATAGCCGAAAGTGTTTTCTTTAATTTGACACCTTGATCAAACAAATCAGGCCACGGAGAGATGAGCATTTATTGATTTTATTGATTCATGTCAACTTTGCCTCTGCCCCAAAAAATGAATGCACTTACACACATGATAAAAGGAGCCATTCATCCAAAACTTAATCAATGAGTGGAGGGCCAAAGTCCAATTTCTTGCTTACGGTTTTTGACTTGGTTGCCACTTCTTTACAAACCAACCACACCTTGTTTATTCGAAAGCTTTTATCCTATTCCTTAGACAAAATATTTCAGAGGTGTTTTTTTATAAATAGTATCTTGTAAATAATACCTCCATTCACCATGGATTTTTTGAGAATTAAATGATCTAAATTTAGAAACAAATATCAATTAAATTACAATTTTAAGTTAAATAACATGTATTTTAGTGATTTATTTTTTTAGATTGAATTTTATCAAACAATGCCATTTTCCATATTTCGAAATCGGAGAGGTGTATTTTTTGGTGGTAACTTTCCAGGAATTTTTCCATACAAGGAAAATGTACTGTGCAACGGAGGGGCTTATTTCTTTTTTCAGTGAAAAATTATAGCGACCAACAGTTATTACAAAAAAAATTAACGAAATTTTTGCTCATATATGTATAACCGTATGCATATTTGTGTATTAAGTCTATTTAGGACGTGTTGGGTGCCGGGTTGGGTGTTTTTAAATCTAATTTTAACGATAAATTTAAGTAAAACCGCAAGTCAAATATGATGGATAACTTTTGTTCCTAATTTTGGCCAGTATCTCGGTTTATTGACTGAGAGATAGCTCAAAATGGACACATTTAGTAATGCAGAAAGTTCAAAGAATAACTAATGTGTTTTCAACTTGAAAAATACTTCCTCAGAGGCGGCGCTCACGGGAGAGGGGTTGGGGGGCATGGACAGTTAGAAAAATACACCCTCCGACTTTAATGTATGGAAATAATGATAAAACTTAAATATTTGAAGAACAAATATCATAAAAATCATGTTTTTTACTTGGATTGTGATTTTAATTAATCCCAATTCCATTGAAAATGGTATAAAAATGTACACACTTTAATTCGCGTCTTTTTTTTATATCGAACTCATGGTTGTTTATGTTTGCCTTAAAATACTATTTTCGTCAAAAGGGTCACTAGTTTGCGACTTGCAGTCAATCGCAAATTTCTTGCAACGCCCTATTAGTTTGTTAATTAGTGGCAACCAAACCACTCTTTTCTGATTTGGCCCTCTGCTTACAAAGGCGATTTTGGCATACTTTTTGAAAATGGTCAATGCTCAGTAATCCATGATTGTATTTTAATCAGCAATGTATCATATTAAAGAAACTATTATTCATCATACATGCACCTTCATGACATTTCAAGAGTTTTACTAGATAATGAGGCCTGAAAACGGGTTTCCTTTTTATTGACCACAACTACAAGTTATACCGACCTGATAATGTATCTCCTGATAGCAGTCCCAATGCTAAAACAAACATATACACTGTGATACCTTTCGGTATGTTCTCCTTGTTCATAATTGATAACTTCATCATGGCAACAGGAAGGGAAAGAAGCGTGAACATGCAGAAGCCTTGGACAAAAGCCATAGCACATAAGAACGTAAATGTTGAAGAAACAGTGTCAACGAAGAATGAGGCTGCACCAAGTAAGCTAGCGAGACAAAACAATAAAGCGGAGTCGAAGTTGAAGTAGAGAAGAACGAGATAAGCGATTCGTCCAAGTATCCCACCTATGCTTGCTATGCTGGAGAGAAAGACAGCACTGGAGCGTGGTACTCCAAACCCTTGAGCATGGGGGACAAGAAACAACATCCAAGCATTGCGGATGTAACCTTCAAGGTATATTGCTGGTATAATGAGAGTATAGAGTGGCTCTGTGACAAAAATACAAGATGTTAGCCACAAATAAAAATGTGACATACAGGAACCCATTTTGCTTTGCGGAATTGGCGTTATCGGTTTGTTTGCTTTTGAATCTGTAATTGTGTCATCATCAGAATCCCATCCAGTATGGGCTCTCGAAGAAGATGGTTTGTCCGATGTGAGGAAACGTCCTTCCTCAATCTCCGACACATGTTCACTAGTGCTGCAATCTTTTGCATCACCGTGTGTTCGAGAGTCCAAGAAGGGTGCGCTCTCTTCGGTCGTAGAAGGAAAATCACCTTCCGGGATGTCTCGCGGTGGTCTTATCACCGCCCCTGCAACCACAACGTGTAGAGTGATTCCTCCCAGGATGAGGAGAGCACCCGCGTAACCATACGCGTCCAGGGATCTTTCCACTATCACAGGCATAACGAGGGAGCCAAACATCGAACCGAACTGAGTCACAGTGGTCACAAAAATTAAAGATTTCGGGAAGCATGTGTTTAAGGACACCATGAAGGGAATCGCTACCAGAGCTACGCCGAGTCCTGCAGGATGATAAAATAAATATGGTTAGACTTCTTTATGTTACAATAATTATCATGCCTATAATAAGTAAATATACGGTATGCATCCAAACAAAACATTAAGAGTTTTTAATATAATATTAAAGGGATAGTTGAGTTCTGTTTTCAGACCGCAAATGCCTTCAAAAGGCATGGTTATTGCTTTTATTCTTATCTATGACATTTCTAGTGCCCTTTTAGAACCGAAAATGGCTATGAAGGTAATTTTAGACCCCAAAATGTGTGAAAATAGCCAATACGATTATTCCAATTCAGCTCCACTTTTAAAAAAACACGGTGACCGTTAATTAATTATTTTATTAAAAATAACGATACATGGGCCGGCTGGTTGTGCGTAATAATAAGCAACACGAAAATGCCAACAAAAAAGCCAACATCGGCATTGGCATAATTACGACGTAAAAGGCGTTATTTCGTTTTTTTCAACGGTTTTTTCAAATTTTTCAAAATATCTAATATTTGTGGTGGTACACAAGTACTAGAAATCGTTATATTTCAGCCGTCTCTGAACCGATTTTGATCAAACAAGATGATTTTGTCATTTAAATATTATGTTCTTTCAAATTTGACACTCAGATTTTCATTATCTCACAAAAAAAATATTTTGTGTAGCCCCCTCTGCAACAGAACTCAACTATTCCTTTAAGAGGGCAAATAAGCCACATATTCTAGAATTTCTAGTTATATAAGGTAACTTTGTCTCAGATTCATAGTTCTGGATTTAGCTCATGCTGCAATCACAAGTATAAACCTTTAGGTCAGTCAGAAATCCCATTACTTTTACAAGCCGATCGCCTGTCTGATTATCAAGATATTTATTGGAAATCGAAATTTCAAATAACACTACAGAACCGTTTTTGGAGAAAATTAGTATGGCAAAAACCGGTCACTCAAAGATTTTCACTTTCTTGAGGCACTTCATGATCATTTTGAAGCGCAATTTTGTTTAGGGCTTCAATATTATACCATATCACAGACACGGATAACATTTAGGGCCATGTATCTCATATTTGTAAAGAAACATTGTTAAACCATGGACCTATTACGAAGGACATTCATCGTTTTCTTAAAGAATTCATTGTGATTGTCTCCGTCAATGTCGTCTCAATAACATTCCGTACATGTTTCTTCCCTTTGATCTCATGATGGTCACCGCCAATAAGCCGGGACAGAATCAAGATAGTGATTTTAAACATGTTAATCTAAATGCGCAGAAGATAATAAACCGCTTAAATCATGGGAAATCGATGTGCAGTTCTGGTTAATAATTGGAAATTGTTGTTTCGTGTACTGTGTTCTATTTTTGAAAAACATGTTGATATTACCAGATAGGTTTTGTTTGGATTGTTTATGATTTAAAATCCCGTTTTCCCCAATTTCCGCATAATAATCCAGAGTTACAACGCACAGATCATGGCCTTCTAATTGTTTTATAAGGTCATGGGGGTGTGCGAAAGTGTGCGAATCAGTAATAATACATTTCATATCACCAAAATCGTCTGCTTTTCAACTTTGCTGCTCCCCATTGGGGATGTTTTTATTTAAGACAAACTCTTACAGAGCACACCATCCAAACAAAACCCAAGAGAGGGTAACTGCTCTTTTGTCAAAGCCCGAAAATGCTTACGCACTCGTTATTGTTAAAACAGCTGAATGTTTTCATTAAGATGCACAAAATCAGAAGGCGGCGACTATCATTGGATCAAAGAAAGAATCACGTTGAATGCCCATCCGTAATAGGTCCATGGTTAAACGATGTCTTTAATAACTGCTCGTATGAACTGATGTATGCCATGGGGTGAATTAATAATAAATGAAAAGGTACCTATTAACGAATATCGATGAACAGATAGAAACAAATTCAAATTAAGAAATGGATTGAAGGGGAGGAGGGGGAAGTAGATGAAAAAGAAGAAGAAGAAGAAGAAGAAGAAGAAGAAGAAGAAGAAGAAGAAGAAGAAGGGGAAGAGGAAGAAGAAGAAGAAACAAAGAGGAAGAAACAAAGAAGAAAAAAGAAGAAGAAAATAAAATTATAAAAAGGTGAAAGAGACGGGGGGAAGGTAGCGATTGCGTTTTGTACCTGTCAAAGCCATCATGATCCCTAGTAGGTAGATGGAGCCGAAAAGAGGAACACATATTATGGAGTGAGCCATCATTAATCCACCAACCATTGCCATAACCCGAGGTGTCATCAGGCTCAGCATGTGGCTAATAACGGGAGCTGGGAATATAATTATATTGATTGATTGACTGAATTATTTTATTAAAAGACAACATGGCATGCAGCTCAAGGCTGATATTATATGTTTTACAAAGTAATCAGACATTTACAATATAATAATACCAACATCAAAACACAAAAGCAATATAAAACAATGGTAACATCACACAGCAATGATTTGTTTAAATGTATCGAAGGGGAGCAGTGGATTTGCCAATAATTAGTTTTGTATGATTAGATCAAGAGAGGCAGCAATTGCAGTACTAGTACGGACTTTTAGATTTGCTCGTCGACATAGTAGACTGCTACGTGCGACGTCCTTTTAAGGCACTGGCAGAGCGGAGAAAGGGGAACTTAATTCAAACAAGAATTAAGAGTCGAGAACTGTACAACGAATCGTCTTCTTTCTCTAATAATTTAATGAAACGTCAAAAGAAACTGATCTTTAGACAAGGATTAAGAGTCGAGAACGGTACAACGAATCGTCTTCTTTCTTTAATAATTAAATGAAACGTCAAAGCTTCTGCGATTCGCGCGGGAGGGGGGGCACCGAATTCAGACAAGGATTAAAAGTCGAGAATGGTACAACGAATCGTCTTCTTTCTTTAATAATTTAATGAAACGTCAGAGCTTCCGCGCTACGCGCGGAGAAAGGGGAACTTAATTTAGACAAGGATTAAGAGTCGAGAACGGTACAACGAATCGTCTTCTTTCTCTAATAATTTAATGAAACGTCAAAGCTTCCGCGGGAGGGGGGGGGCACCGAATTCAGACAAGGTTTAAGAGACGAGAATGGTACAACGATTCGTCTTCTTTCTCTAATAATTTAATGAAACGTCAAAAGAAACTGATCTTTAAACAAGGATTAAGAGTCGAGAACGGTACAACGAATCGTCTTCTTTCTTTAATAATTAAATGAAACATCAAAGCTTCCGCGCTTCGCGCGGGAGGGGGGGGCACCGAATTCAGACAAGGATTAAAAGTCGAGAATGGTACAACGAATCGTCTTCTTTCTTTAATAATTTAATGAAACGTCAGAGCTTCCGCGCTACGCGCGGAGAAAGGGGAACTTAATTCGAACAAGGATTAAGAGTCGAGAACTATACAACGAATCGTCTTCTTTCTCTAATAATTAAATGAAACGTCAAAAGAAACTGATATTTAGACAAGGATTAAGAGTCGAGAACAGTACGACGAATCGTCTTCTTTCTTTAATAATTAAATGAAACGTCAAAGCTTCCGCGCTTCGCGCGGGAGGGGGGGGGGGGGGGGCACCGAATTCAGACAAGGATTAAGAGTCGAGAATGGTACAACGAATCGTCTTCTTTCTTTAATAATTTAATGAAACGTCAGAGCTTCCGCGCTACGCGCGGAGAAAGGGGAACTTAATTCAAACAAGGATTAAGAGTCGAGAACGGTACAACGAATCGTCTTCTTTCTTTAATAATTAAATGAAACGTCAAAGCTTCCGCGCTTTGCGCGGGAGGGGGGGGGGGCACCGAATTCAGACAAGGATTAAAAGTCGAGAATGGTACAACGAATCGTCTTCTTTCTGTAATAATTTAATGAAACGTCAGAGCTTCCGCGCTACGCGCGGAGAAAGGGGAACTTAATTCAAACAAGGATTAAGAGTCGAGAACGGTACAACGAATCGTCATCTCTCTCTAATAATTTAATGAAACATCAAAGCTTCCGCGCTTTGCGCCGGACGGGGAAACCCCCTCCCTGCACCCCCCCCCCACCCCCTTGGGAGCGCTGCTCACTACCGCCTACCCTAATCCTTGCTATGCGCTTGAGAGGATATAACCTAGGTAGCAAGCCCATGCATGTGAGACCCACATGGGTCCCATATTCCCTGAAATGTTATCTTTATTTAGGGCTTGGGCTACCAAGTGAAAATGTGATGTGCATAGAAAAATACCATCATGTGTCCAGACCCACACAGTATTAGTAGATGCCAGGAAAACATCACTTACGGGGGTTCAAAATAGCAACAAAAAATCCTCGTGAACGATGCTCCGCATGTTAGCAGATGCCAGGAAAACATCACGGGGGTCCAAAATAGCAACAACAAAACATCGCATGGCCGCTACGCGGCTCGTGGACGATGCTCCTCATCGTATTTGGGTTGTAACCCCCCCCCCCCCCCCCTCCCTTAGGAAAAAGCTAGATTCGCCCCTGGAATGTGTTGACCAATAAACTCGGAGAAAGGTCAACATAGAACAATGTATTACCATAGTGATATTTACTCTCAGACTTTCCGTTTTCTTTTCAAATGTCATGGACAATGGAGATCAAGATTATTATGAAATTCAATGCAGGAGCTTTGACACTACAAGGGTTGCTTAATTTTTCACTCTATTGACGTGATGCCTGAACCCTGAGGCGTCACATATAGTTTAAGCTTTTCTCTGTTTGCCCTGTACTTAAAGTATAGCTGTGCGAAGATTTGATATATAATAGCCTATGTTTCCCCCCTTTCAAAGAATAGTTCCACCTGTGTATCATAGAGTCCACTGCTTGTGCATAAATGAATAATGATTACATAACTTTCACGAGCACGTACCCAGTATTTTATCTCCGTGTGTTTCACAATTTGGTCTGCAATGACCTTTATCTGCTCATGCTCAGACTGCAACTATGAACTGGCTTATTTTGAAAACCAATAAGGATTTTTTGTTTTTTTAATTATTTTATTTCCAGGCAAGATTATAACATACAAAACATCACAAGGTTGACAAAATGATATAACATAAACATAATGATATTGAGCACCAGCCAATGCCTGAGGATCACCTAAAAGAATTTTAAAATTCTGTCTAGAGGCTCTCCACAAGGATAGTGAAGGATAACAGACTTTTAGAGAATTACCGACCTATCTCATTGATAAATATTGATGTGAAAATATGGTCAAAAGTACTTGCAACACGCTTATAATAGTGATGCATTTAATTGTTCAGCCAGACCACCATGCTTTAATCAAGAGAAGAAATATTGCAGAAGCTACTTGAAATGTACAGGATATGTTTTATTACTTAAATACTGAAAACAAGCATAATTTATTGTATCAATTGATTTCAGAAACGCTCTCGTTTTCATGGACTATAAATTTATTTGTAAAGCACTGGAGTCTGTATAGGCTTAGGTCAAACATAATAAACATTTATTAC
The DNA here is from genome assembly GCA_035222895.1 of Strongylocentrotus droebachiensis. NCBI lineage: Eukaryota > Metazoa > Echinodermata > Echinoidea > Camarodonta > Strongylocentrotidae > Strongylocentrotus > Strongylocentrotus droebachiensis. The sequence goes on along the minus strand of JAVYIG010003759.1, from coordinate 58,910 downwards.
ATTGGTTCAAACACTCTAGATTCAAGATTTATTTATTTATTTATATACACTGACATGAAAAAAATACATTCTTGAACATTAACAACAAGTTCATCGTCAACAAGAATAAATTCATGAACAATAACAAGAAAGTTGTAAAGACATTGACTCTATTGTAACATTAGAGGATGTGTAGTCAATAATGGCACTTCAACCGGGTAGTTTCCTATCTCCAAAGCAGTAAGACAAGAGGATCCTTTATCCCCGTACCTTTTTCTTGATTGCATCTCGTTTAAGAAATATGACAGAAATTAGAGGTATTAATTTTGACTCAAGTGAATCAAAGCTATCATTATATATGCAGATTGTTTTAATGAATTTTGTTTAGATTATTGAATATCTTTTCTGTGTAAAACTGATGTATTGACATTGTATTCTGTGGATGAGCCTAAACTAAAACCACCTTAATTTTGTATCTGTGGTACATTAAAATGGGAAATTGTACACTACCCACCAATTGTCTTGAGTGTATCGAATGTTCAACTTACTTTTCCATTTTCCAGTAAATTTTCTAATGACTTTTTTTGACAGAAACAAGCATATCATAAATATTCCTCGACCCTTTTTATATTTTAAAAGAAAATTTGTTGCTTTGATTAGGATGATTACACAGTTTTTTCGAACCACCCTCAACAAAAAACAGGTCAGGAGTGTTAGCGATTTTCACAAAAAAGGTACATCATTGTACATTATCTGCTCACAGACTTTAAGTGCATAAATATTAATTTGTACATCAACCATTCTTACCCCCACCTTTACCATAATCTTGATTCATTTGGTTTCAGGTAACTTTGTCCATACCTTTCCAGATAGACATATATAATGATCATTAATAACTTCTATTGGTGGATCTGGAATAGCTAAATTCAAATACGTTAACAACAGTAACCCTTCCTAAAACGGTAACATTTCTCTTAGACCACTGATTTATAAAATTCTTAAAGGTAAAGACCAGTTATGGTCATGCGATTGAATTGTGAAAGAAACGTTGTGGAATCGATCAGAAAAGGTTGATCATCTAGCATCCAGGGGCGGATCTAGCTTTTTGCTAAGGGGGGGGTTTGACCAAAATAATGACGATGCGGAGCATCGTCCACGAGCCGCGAAGCGGCGAGCCGATTTTTTTGGGGGTGTTTATTTGAACCCCGTAAGTGATGTTTTCCTGGCATCTATTAACACAATGGAGACCATAAAAAGCAGTGCATGATAACGTCTTTTTAAATCAAGTAACAGTTTAATACATAGTTATATCCAGAGTTATCATGTGTTTGGTTAAGTTACCAGATGAGTTGAATATCTTCTCATAATATTTGCACTTGAAAGGGTTTCTCTCCAGCGTGCGTTCTTTTTTCTTTCTTTTTTTCTTTCTTTTTTTCTTTTTTTTTCCTTTTTTTTTTTTTTTTTTTTGGGGGGGCCGCCCAAGGGGGGGGTTGCAACCCCCCAACCCCCCCCCTGGATCCGCCACTGAGCATCTAGCATCTGCAAGATTCTGGAATCATCAAAATGATAAGAAATTTGGCCCATTCTTCGTAAAGTTACAAGCACTATACACAGAAAGATGTATATGGGACTACCCTATATCTCTCACAGGACCACGAGAGAAACAAATTTACCAAATATATGAATTAGTAGGCGGTTTCCCGGCAAATTTTTTATCATCATGTATTAGTCAAAACATATTCTTTCACATGATTGGTAATGAGAGCTTCCATTTCATTTTTTGAAATTGGGGCGTTACCAATACTGGTCTTTACCTTTAATAGACAACAAAACTTTTTGGTAATTTAAATTGATCGTTTCATCCAACTTAGTAGAAAAGAATATACCAAGTATTTTTGTCATTCTCACCGATCCAGTTTACTTTTCGGTCAGAACATATTGTGTTTATTCTGCTTCTATTAGCTCCTTTCCATACAGAATTTTTTTTTTTTTCTATATTCATTTTTAGACCTGATATTTTGGCAAAACTTTAAAGGACATTAGAGGTTGCATTCATATAATCCACTGAACCATCGAGAAAAATAACGGTGTCGTCAGCATACTGCGACAGACAATCGAATCGCTTTATGGTAATAGGAGCATGCGCGTACGCAGGGGGTGTTTTTTGGGCTAACCCCCCCCCCCCCCCTCGATTTTTTGTTTTGCTCAAGGGGGGGGGGGGGTTGTGTCGAGTCCTCCGCCCCCCCCCCTCCCACTAAGCGAAATATCGGTCGGCGCGATGTTCACATTTCCAGGGGCAAAACAAATTAATTAGTGCTCTCACTACCCCCCCCCCCCCCCAACAGAACTTTCTGATAATTTAAATTGATAATTTCGTCCAACTTAGTAGAAAAGAATATACCAAGTATTTTTGTCATTCTCACCGATTCAGTTTAATTTCAATTCAATTCAGAACTTTATTTCAGACTCAGCTGCACAAGGGTCAGAACATATTGTGTCTACTTCGCTTCTACTAGCTCCTATTCATACAAAATTTGTTTTTTCTATAGGCTATTCATTTTTAGACCTGGCATTGGCAAAACGTTCCATGACATAAAGGTTGCATTCATAGAATCTACTGAACCATCGAGAAATATAACGGTGTCGGCAGCATACTGTGGCAGACAATTGAATATCTTTATGGTAATAGGACCAGCCGCGTACGCAGGGGGTGTTTTGGGGGTTAACCCACCCCCCCTCTCAATTTCTTTTTTACTCAAGGGGGGGGGGATGTGTTTAGTAAAAAAATAATTCTCCTTACCCCTCCTCCTCCCCCCCCCCCCCCCCCCCCCAACTAAGCGAGATATCGGTCGGCGCGATGTTCACGTTTCCAGGGGGAAAACAAGTAGTGCTCTCACTACTCCCCCCCCCCCCCAACAGAACTTTCTGGTAATTTAAATTGATCATTTCGTCCAACTTAGTAGAAAAGAATAAACCAAGTATTTTTGTCATTCTCACCGATCCAGTTTAATTTCAATTCAATTCAGAACTTTATTTCAAACTCAACTGCACAAGGGTCAGAACATATTGTGTCTATTTCGCTACTATTAGCTCCTATCCATACAGAATCTGTCTTTTCTATAGGCTATTCACTTTTAGACCCGGTATCTTGGCAAAACGTTCAAGGATATTAAAGGTTGCATTCATAGAATCTACTGAATATTTCTACTATATTTCTAAGTTTAAATGCTTTAATACATTTTTTTTTCTTCTAAAAAATGGTTTAAAAAAAAAACTTTTTTAAAAAGCCGACCGTAGATTTCAAGATATTGGGGTCGGTCGCAAAGGAATATACAACATCTTTCTTGTTTAGGCCTTATTTGTAACAGGTGAATGATATAATTTGTAACATGGCACTTAATAAAGATTTATTTGCAATCGCTAAACACCTTTCCGCAACTTTGTCGGTTAGGTTTTCAAGCAAAACCATAATCTGATTAATGGAAAATGCATATAGGCCTACATTAACATTACCTTTATCGTTACCGCAAATACTGGAAGAAGGCTGAGACAGCAGTCGAGCTTCCAGGTCTATCTTCGTTTCAGATATCCATAAGTATTGTACCAGATCATCTGAAGAAATCTATATTCCCTAACACCATGAACGTATTTTTATCCGTTTTACCGGTCCTAAGCTTTGAAACGATTTCCCTGAACCTATGAGGAAATCTATATCTCTGTTTCGCTTCTCTTGGAAGCTTAAAAAATGTATCATTTTAAATTATAGTGCATAAGTATCAGCCCTATACCCGATTAGGATGATGAGCGAGTGTGTATATTGTATAAGGGGATGTGTATGGATATCTGTATGCGTGTGTATAATTATGTAAACATACATACATATATATGTATATGTATGTATGTACTTGTAACGAAGTATATATGTATGTGCATATATCCTGTCAATCTCAAAGTCAAATATTTCCACATTATACCCTTCACCTATATCTTGCCATTATTTTGTTTATGCATGCCATACACTCCATTGCTACTACACGTATGTTGCAGTCCTCTTCTTTTCTCTTTCTCCAAGCTCTCTATCCTCCTCTCCTCCTTGCCAATCCCTTTCTTCCTTTCTTCCTTTCTTCTATTTATAATGTATATTATGTATTTGTGTATTCAGGCGTACCCATAACAAGCTTTGCTTATCGGGATTCACGCCTTCCTCCTTGTAATACAAGTTCTTTAATTATATTAATGTTCCTACGTATAAATTGTATTGTTTAAACAGATGTCAAATATGTTGTCAAAATTTATTTGGAAGAAAATAAATGTTCATTTGAAATGAATTTGAATTGTACTCAAACTTATTTCTTCTCATAATATACAAGTCAAGGAGACAGAGAGGCAAGAGGTAGCATCTTGACTGCACATGTCCCCGGAGTAAAAAAATACATATTTAAAACATACATACCTACTACAAGCAACACTCCAGGGAGACTGCAGATAAACGCGACTGTCTTGTAGTCACTGTCATAACGGGATACAAACACCGGAATGAGGACTCCAAACGATTTGATAATGCCACTATCAATGACATGGAACATGAACTTTCCAAAGGCGATGATGTATTTCCAAGGATCCTTAACATCCTTTACTTCGGTTTGAACCATGTTTGTTACGGCGCAAAGGCACAATGCGAAAATTGAAAAAGATGTTGCAATGTTAATAATTTGATTGCTGCCACCTAGCTGACCTTATTGGTAGTGTAGAGAACTGCTGCTGACAAAAGGAGATTGGCCCCTCTCCGCTTACACTATGAACATGACAGACAATGAAAGCGGACAAAATATACAGTTCCTCAGGTAGACAAAGGAACATCCCTTCACTGCTATTATATTCAAATGTGTAGAACAGGTGAATATGCATGTGGCACCTGTTCTACACATTTGTACATAATAGCAGTGAAGGGATGTCCCTTTGTCTACCTGAGGAACTGTATATTTTGTCCGCTTTCATTGTCTGTCATGTTCATAGTGTTAACCACACCCGATTGAACTCATGTTGTGAAACTCACTGAATCAATATACAGTGCGTCCCAGAAAAAACGAATCCGAGAATTATCGATGTTGTATTAAACTTAATCGCAATCATAAATGACACATATTTGTAAAGCTTAGATCTTCCTCATTCTTTTGATGCAACTCATATGATGCATATTTCACGCATGAGTGATTAAAGCAATTTGAAGAGAGGAAACCAAAAAGTCATTTGGCGGGCGGTATCTGAATTTCAAAGAGAAAATAACATTTCTAGAAAGTTCAATTTCTGCCCTTTCATATATGACACCTCAATCAGGAAAAATGAGCCAGGAATAACAAAGATCTATTTGTTTAAAGTAACGCTTGCATTTCCATAATTTGATTTTAAAAACGAGTTCGTTTTCACTGGCTGCCTGCCGTAGCAACAAAAAGAGTTGACAAAAGACTTAACTCCGCTTCGTTGACGATCAGCCATGCATCAAGTTTTTGGTCTTCTTTGTGCATGACTGATCGTCAAATATGCATCATAAGAGACGCACCAAGTGAAAGAGGAGGATCTAAGCTTTACATATATGTTTCATGTATTAATTATAATTGCGATTAAGTTATGATAAAACATCGATAATTTTCAGTTTCGTTTTTTCTGGGACGCACTGTACACCGCCACACCCGGCCAAACGATACCTTTATAAACTAGAATTTAATTCGTCAGAGAAAAAGGAACAGCGCCATCTAATCATAACAGATGAATAACTCGAAAAAACAGTATTGCCAGGCGGAAATTATCTTTCTGATTGGACAGCCTTTGGTGGGGGACAAACAAGTATCCCTTTTTATCTTCAGATAAGTGCCCATTTGCTGTCTAATAAGTGTCCCTTCTCCCTTCTCATAAGTGTTCCTTTAACCCTTTGATACATCCTCTTAACCCACTTTTAATTATTAAAGCATAATACAGTAGGCCCGACATATCATTAATCGGTAACATAAATTTTTATATCAGGCTTCACGAAATACTACTTGCATGTGGTCAATCCTTACACTACATTAGCCCAGAAATCAATCAGACATAGGGGTACAGATTTATGGAATTTTCTACCTAACAATATTCGAAATATAAAATCACCAAACTCCTATAATAGATTACTCAAATGTATTATCATTTCACAGATGTGAGATATTACTTACATATATATAAATCTATATATATAATTGTATATATCAGTTCTCATTATATCGAACATAAATTTTTACTAGACTTACTTACGTTTTTCTGTTTTTTCTCTTTTTTCTTCCCTTGTTCTTTGTAAATAGTGTAAATAGTTCACAACTCTTTAGGAATTTTATTTGTCATATTCCATAAATTTGAAAGGTCTTGTAACGGTTCAAGCTCTATTTGCTTATGTTTCTTCACATTAATGTGTTCATTCTTTAAACTGTATAATAGTTGCAATTTGTCGTTGATAAAAAAATTGTTATATTCTTTTTCATGTGAAGTATTCAAATGGATTGTAAAATTGAAAATGATTTGTTATATCATATTTGTTTTCATGTGATGTTAATCAACTCCAATGAATTGTGAAATTGTGAACATGCATAAATAAAATAAATAAATTTAGTATATCTATAATGACCCCTTACCTGACCTACTTTCTGTCAACTACTCTTTAGGCCTATAGTAGTTCGCCTATACTATAGAACATTTTGTCTTTCTATCTATCTATCTATCTATCAGGCTATAGCTCATCCAGACGTTGGACAAAGCCCTCCTCATAACATTTCCATTCTCTTCTGTCTCTAGCTGTCCTAGTCCAAGTGGCCGTTCCCATGTATGATGTTAGGTCATCTCTCCATCTTCTCTTCTGCCTTCCTCTTCTTCTCTTTCCCATCCTTGGTTGCCATTCTGTTAAACGATTTGTCCATCTAATGTCCTGAAGTCTTGCTACATGCCCAGCCCATCTCCTCTTTCATACTAATCCAAAAACCAACCAAATATTGGACAGCTTATACTGTACATACATTTCTAACATAATCCACTGAAACTCATAATAATTATATTGATAATATGACGAAGGAGACAACACTGAACAATGAGTTCGCATGATGTATGTATTAATTTCTTTATTCATGTGCCTGAAATGTTATATTATTCGATGTGAATTTCAAGAGGTAGAATTAAATTTCCAGGGTTTCCTTTCTTTTGTAAACATGAAACAGAAAATTGAATATAAATTATCAGAGAAGAAAGGTCAATTGAGCTCCCACTTTAGGAAATGGTCACTTTTCTTTCTAGTAGAATTTTGGTCCCCTAGCATTTAATAAATAGTATACTTCCTTATTGTCAATTATGTTATTCTATTGTTAATATTACTATTTTTCAGTGGAGCCTCTCCTTGACGAGTCCAGTCTCGGTTTTTATGTGATTCAATTCAAGTTTTATTACTTTTAAATGTATTGGCTACAGTGGAATAAGCCTTATGTACATCGGGTTTGAGTGAGCAAAGTTACACGGGACGCCCATATTAACATTATATTAATTAATTTATTTATTTATTCATTTGAACACCATAAACATGATCAGCAAAGTTGTTTTCAATTGAAATACAATAAAAAAAAACACTACAATGAGTGTTTGTAACATTAGAATACATTTCAACGTTTGATAGAGAAAGTTCACGATACACATGTTTATAAATATTCATACACAGTAGTAAACAAATTACAAGGTGTTTGGCTAATACAAATATACTTCTTTAAATATATAAACAAAATAAAACAATTTAGATGAGGATCGATAAAATTAAAACAGTACCATAGCAAGAGAAAAAGAGAAAGGTAGACAGAGGGTAAACACAAAGAGATGTATGGATGGTGAACCAAATAAGAGATATATTTATAGAGGGTACTAAAAGTACATAAGGACACCCATGTAATTTATTTGGCAATTCTAATCGGTATGCTTAGATATGATATGATTATAAAACCATGAGAAGTTAATCTCCTTATATGTACGGTTAAATGTGTTTAGGGATAGATTTTTTTAAATATTGGATGATAAATTTTTCATACTTTACCAATTGCATATTGAAAAGCTTTCTTAAAACACTCTACATTTGGCTTCGGTTGAACATCATTCAATGTGTTAAAATTTCTAACATTAAGACCATGCCTATCAAAAAAAATTCCAATTCATTGCACAATAGATCGGGGGCAAGACCGTAAATACATTTATATGCTAATGAGGCGAGGAAGTATAATCCCTCCTTTGCATAAACGTTTGCCATTTCAGTTCAGAAAAAAATGTCACATGTGCAATTAGAGTAATCAACACTTTGTGTAACTATTCGTGCTGCCCGTTTTTGGAGTTTAAGTTTTAATTCCCTGTTTTTAGAGGAACAGTCCCCCAAAACTGAACAAGCGTAATCGATTCAAGATTGTATAGTTGTCTTACATAAGGTGTTTAATAGATTGCTATTTACAGTTGAGCTAAGTCTTCTTAATGCATGTACTTCATACGAAAGTAATCGACATAAACGTTTAACGTGAATATCCCATGTAAGGTGACATTCTACATCAACTCCAAGATATCTCACATTATGTACTTGTTGTAAAATTTCCATCAAAAATAATTTGAATTCACCCTTTTGTTTTGAATTGCGCGTCGAAATAAGCATGACATTTGTTTTTAAAACATTTATTTTTAAACGATTTTCATAATACCAATTATTAATATCATCAATACTAGTTTGTGATCTTCGTTCTATTTCGGCCAAATTTGAACCAGAAATATATACTATGAAATCATCAGCAAAATGTCTCAACTTCCACCAGAAACCCTTTGAACAGTATCATTAATACAAATCAAGAACAAATCTGGCCCTAAAACCCAACCTTGCGGAATGGTCTTCCATGACATCGAACAACCTGCCATCTATTTGAAAGATAAGTTATACACCATTAAAGCTAATTTCCTTTAACACCATATTTTTAAAGTTTACATTTAAATATATCTAGAAAACAATCACCAACCATTTCACGATTATTAAGGGCTTCGTACCAGTCATCAACAACACGATGGAGGCATGTGACCATTGACTGACGTTACAACAAAGCAGATTGATTCATGAATAATGCATGTATGGAATCTAGCGCCTAACCAAGTAGGTCCATGGCCTAACTAAATCATACTCATGAGGTCTCATCTAAGTCCAGATTCAATATCTATTAAAACATTTCTTCGCAGCCGGACGGTTGATATAGATAACAACATTAAACTATAACTACATGTATATACAAATGTACAGGTACATTGACGAGTCAAGTAATTGAGATGTAAAATAGAAACATTTTGTCCTCAAATTTTAATTATGCTTCTGTGAATCCATGAAGCCAAATAATCCTGCTGAAATATGAATTATACAAGGTCCAGTCTAAAGAACATAATTAAGAGCCTACTGGTTGTAAAAAATTAATATAGAAAAATTACATCATCAGGTTGGTTAATTCTTTGATGCTAATTTACATTTGAGAAATTTTCGAAGTAAAACAATCATAATTTGACTGATGTTAAAGCAAAATATGACGATATCACGTTAAAATACCTCCTGATATTTAGACTAAAATCACACCTGAAGTTTATTATTTTAAATTGAGGTACCATTAATTTCATAGCATTGACATTTTATAGCAGTGAACCATTGTTCACTATGACGTTTTATAAACTTTGCTTTTAATGGATCACTCTTCCATTATACATTTTACATTATGTTTCTTTTCATTAATTCTACGAAGTATGCATTTTCATATCATGTTATACTATGTTTTCATTTTTTTGTATTATTACTATTATCATTTATATTGTACTGTGCTGAATACAAATCTAATTTGAACGAAGAAAAGTATTCTTAGTATTGTTATTTTTGATGCAAATACATCATGATACTGAACTAAACTGATTATTTTCCTACTTATTATTCACATCGGATTATACAATTGCAGAAATTAGCTATTCGCCTTAGAAACGTTCACCTCTTGCTCTCTTTGCTCTTTTATAATTGAATATAAATATACAAGACAGGTATGATAATATGCAGCTACAAAATAGATTTTCGAAGCTGCAAATGTGGTACACGATTACTCCCTCCTTATTTTATTGATATTTCTTGTACATACATGTACTAGTTTTTATTCCCGTCAAACTCAATCTGTTAATAATTCTCAATTCCCAGAAATATTAAAGATCATATGCAAATTCACTCTATTTATCGCCTGCAAAAAGCTGTAAAGTTCTTTAACAGATAACATTTAAAACTAAGTGTGGCTCCAATCCTTTCCAAATAATACATCATGTTCATGTCATGAAGTTGGCCATTTCGCCAAGTGTTGTACTTTATATGTCGGTTGTTGTTGTTGTTGTCGAGACGAACGCCCTCTTTGGCAGGTGCTTATCCTTTTCAGCGTGAGAACAGCCAGGCTACAAAAGAATACAAATGAAATGATAACGTGTGAATGTAATACAGTTGGCATTACTGTGGAGAATTTATGCGTTGAAATACTTCAAATCATAATATTCTAGGAAGCGTTTCACATTAGTTTGTGGGGAAGGAGTTGTCAACAAATGTTAAAGTTTTTCTCGTAGGAAACTTCAATGTATTTATATGTGATGTTTTCATGTTAATGATATTATAATGTGACCTTCAAACTAATGCTTATCCCTCTAGCTTCATACATGAATATAGAGAGAGGGGTCTATAGGATTATGTGCGTGTCTGTGTGTGTTGTGTGCGTGTGTGGGGGCATATGTACGCGTGTGTGTGTGTGCGTGTGTGTGTGTGTGTGTGTGTGTGTGTGTGCGTGGGCTTATGTGTTTGCGTGTGTGTATTTACTTGGTAGTTCTTCCCATTTCCATGAAAATGCCTAAAAAGTGGATAATTAAGATAATGTAAGGCAATGCTGAGAAAAGCGATTCACGTTTCATTAAAAGTGGCATGTCTGTAAACGTGTAACAGCGACTGTCGGATCAAATACCTCATATGTACAGAAATATTTCAAAGTAATGTATTATATCAGAATGCGCATTATACATAATCTACACAAACAAAACAAGATCTACCTCTTTATTATGGACCCATTTTACGAAGTGGAAAATAAAACTAAAGGCACTCTGGCTGTAAAATCAATCAGAGGAAACAATATGTTGTCATGACAAAGACATTGTAGAACGACAGGAATAATCAGGGGGTACCCAGCGCGCGTCATTTTTTTCTGCGGCACAGATCGGGGCTTTTTTTTTTTAAGAGGTCTTGATTTAACCCTAACCCTAACCCTAACCCTTAACTTTCCCATAGGCTCAACACGCACCTAACCCCAATTTGTGCGTCCGAAACAAATAACGCTACCCGGCGCACCCAGAGGACGTGCATCGCCCTCACAATAATGAGAATAAATAAAGTGATAGCCTAAATGATGATAGTACCTGTGCAAAAGTCGAGCGTCTTTCACTGGTCAACTCAATGTCTCTTCCAACTACGCGACGTACTCGCAGTTTGAGTTTGGTTCGGATCTGAGTGAAAGTAAAAAAAATAATTCCATCGTATAGGCTCAATATACATGAAGTCATGAAGTTAGAAATCAGATCCCTAAAGATGGTCGTAGTGCGCACCATTTTTTTTTTATTTTTGTTTTGCTCAAGAAAATTTGAAGAAAGAAAATCGAGCCGTATCAAAAACATCGAAACCCTGTCATTTTAAACTTGGTTTTAAAAAAGGAAATTTCTTACATTATACACTTCTAAGTTTTCCTTAAATAATGAGCGCGTCTTAAAAAATTGTCATCAGCCCTGAGTCTGAGTGACTCAGTTGTCATATTTTATGTAAATCAATTTTATACAGTGCGTATCCTAAAAAAGTTTACCCAACTTCGGCAGCTTCTTATAAAAAATGTATATTCTGTGTGATCTTGAACTCCATTTTTTTGTAAAGAAGAACTAATACCCTAATTATATCATTTTCATAATTGTGCTGCCGAGGAAGACTGAACAGCAGGCTTTTCGAAAAGATTGTCAAAATCCTCTTGTACCATGTTTGGGCTAAAGCAATGAATGTGGTTAAAAGTCGTTATGTGTGTATGTGTTATCTCACAATTGCTCCTTCATTTTACAATGACTATTAGGCAGTTGAAGACAAAAGTGTTAATATCAATTCAAACTCAGAGAAACGCTTATACGAGCAAAATTTATGATATTCTCTTCATTATGATGATTACAATCTTGCCTTTATTCGCATCCCTTATATTATGAAAGTCTGATGTCAATTTCTTTGATATTTATCATCATAAATGTTCTTTCTTGCATTTGGGTTTAGTAACCTTTAAGTTTTCGATCGCTATTCAAAATATACACCAAATGCTCCTTACGCGTGTGAAATGACGCTTTGGACAATTGAGCAGAGAGAACTTAGATAATTATCATGAGACAAGAAGATAGTAGGCTGCTTATAATAATTAAAAGGTTATCCCGTCGATTGAAACAAGGTTCTGTGAAAGCCTACTTGCATTGCAAAATTTTAAACAATGAAGCACTGAAGCACGGGGCACAATTTAACTTTTAAAATCATTTAAGACCAACTGTTTATTGATACGCCCTGTATTATATACCATTAGTATCGTTTGAATAATTTGTATTTGATTTTGTCAATAGATGCAGAAACATCCGCTAACAAATAAAAACAATTAGCTTACTTCGTCATTTGCTGCAACTTGAAACACGAGAAGAAGAAACCCCTAGGACAAAAAGAGTAAATAAAAATATTTTGTTTTATTTAGTTTAATATAATTTTAAAAAACACTCGCTCATTTTGCTCTCTCGAAAATCACTGTAATTTATGAAATGGTGAACCACGAGTGTCGTTCATTTTGCTAATAATATCATATTGAAATCAAAATCATGAAATCTGCAAATTTAGAATAGTTGCAATGGAAAGATAAAGTGCACCGGCATACCCGTCCACGCAAATTAGGGGAACAAATTAATGTATCACCATTGGTTCAGATGTTTCGCCTCCCCCCCCCCCCCCCTCCACCCATGACGCCAAGACACGCAACTGGAATATAGACTCGGTCCAAAACATTCTCATTGAGATGGAGAGAGCGTATTTCACCACTCGCTTCGATGTCCCTCCCCCTCCCCCTCCCCCTCCCCCACCTGACGCCAAGGTCCAGATATAACACTGGACTACAGACTCAGTCAAACACAATGTCATGTATTACTGAATTGATGAAATGAAATACAGGAGATGAGAAATAAAGACTTTTACCTGAAGCGAGTTGAGAATGGCAAAGATATACTGGAAACTGACGTGAAGATTCACAAAGATTCCAAAAAGCCATGTCAGACCCAGGGTAGGTGCCAAGATCGTGACGGCTCGCAGACTGGACCTACATAGACGACAATCAGAAAGGGCAAGATTAAATAAAAAGGACCATCAAGGCTCTTTTAAATTCAAAGCGTTACGTTTAGCTCATCGAAAAAACACAAAGTATCAAGGAAGCCAGTTAGAATTGATCAAGGGCCTGAAAATCACCTAGAATGAGCTAGTTTGTATTTTAAAAAAGCCTAAACTATGGTATGAAAATACATCGCCAGGGCCTGAAAACTGGCATCCCTCAAAGTATGCACATTTGGTTTGACAACTGGAGATATTTTATCGGATATCCCCGATTTTTCAGATCTTCCTGCATATGGAGTTGAATTTACCCATTATGACTGTAATATAAGATCTTTAAAATGAAAAGGAAAGAAATGTATTTCATTCGCTTATGCAGGGAATTCTCTTCCTTTGTCGTACAAAATATGCATTAGAGTTGCAATGGAGAGAAAACATGCACTTCCATACCCTTACACACAAATTAGGGAAAGCATATTCATACATGTATCACAATTGGCTCGGATGTGGCTCGGTGAATATACATATACATATATATACATGCATTTGTCTTAGGGGCCACCTCTGTATAAAGGCCATCTGTCCATAGTGTCCATCTATTTTGTCTCCCTTGAAAGAGAAATACGTGTTATGGAACCTGTTTAGAAACGAAACCTGTCTGTAGTGGCCACTTGTTCAGTTTTCCTTAATTGGGTAGCCTTAATATGCAGGTTCGACTGCATATAATTATGTTTAAATGTTGTCATATATTTATTTGTATTGCGATCTTATGTATGAATCAAGAAGAAGATCACGCGAATCAAAGTCTTGACCAATACATGTATAAGGATACACTATGAGAGCGACGATCGCGTCATGTGCGTACAAATCTGTGTGTGGGAGTGTTTGTGCGTTCGTATATGTGTGTATGTATGTATGTCATATTCATTCATACCAAAGCTTATCCATCTCGGATTTATTCTTGAAAGCCTTCACAGATGAGAACGACCGCATCGCACAAAAGAACGCACTCATGCTGACCTGTTCCAAATCAAGAGATGAAAAGGAGCATAGTTATTATGTATTATATAAATTAATATATTTGCACAAGTATCTATCCTATAAAATGACAACAATAAACTAACTATTAAGATGTCTTTTAATTCTGCAACCAACTCAGATTAATTTTAATGCACATTTGCGACTGTTCAGTCACTTTCTATTGGCAAAATACATGTGGCAAAATAAAACATAAAAGTTATTGTTTTAATTTAAAACAAACCGGGAAATCAATATTAAACATTGTTCTTATTATGACGAGATAAGTGTTACATTTTTACAGTTTTAAGGTTAAGCAAAGCTTAAAAAGAGCAGAATTCTAAATGCCATTGTAATGCTTTCTGACTGTTAATTGTCATGCAAGATTTGTCAAGATTTAGGATTATGCATTTGATTTTCTAATTTTGTTTGCGTTTTGTAAATGTAAACACAAACCACAAGAATGGCGATGACAGGACCGATAAATGCCCAGACGCCTCCCTCCTCTGTGGACAACCAGCAGCTGAAAAAAAAGAAACAGAAAGAAGATGTTATTCTGGTCAGTGGCGTAGCTAAGAGGGGGCACGGGGTAATAAAATAAAATGGCGGAAAAGGACGACTAAAGGGAAATAATTGAAAGACGGAAGGTGGAGGGAACGTGAAATGATGGCCACATGACTAACTCTCACCTCCATTCCCTAATTCATAGTCTAGCTGATTCGCATTTCATCCGTAAGATTGATTATTGATGCCCCCCCCCCCTCCCATAATTGAGGTGCCCCTCAATATCTGGACCCTTGAGACGCCATTGATTCTGGTAAAGTATTCCTCATTTCTATTTTGCTTTAAATAGTTACATGTAGATCCTTCACTGGGTTTTTTATATTGAATTATACAAATCCATTTCGCAAGCTCTTTCCTTATATGGGTAAAAAGCGCGCCAAAATTTGCTCCACAATTTAGGGTAAGGACCGCTTAAACAATGATAAAAACACTTAAAAACACCAGTTTAGCCAATATAAATGTAAAACAAGCCAAGCTTATTCACACAATGTTATATATCGTGAATGATTTTTGTTTCTCTGTTTCTTCATATATTACTCTCAGAGGGAATAATTTGTATCAGATCCAACTAGACTTTCATATACAGATGGGATATGACAAAACATTCTAATGTATGTAATTTAGTTTGTATGCTAGCAATGAAAAAAAATGATTTAAAAAAGGACATTCTCACTAGGATCCACTTGTATACAATCCACTCTTAATAGCGGCTGTCAGTCCAACAATCACTGCAGGAAGTCCTAAAGACAAGAAGAAGAAAACAAATGGAAAACCAATTATTTGTTTGTATTTGTACTGGAATTTGAAGATCTGTTTAAGCCATAGTTACGAGCAAGAGAGAAAGGGTAGACGTAATTGTATTTCTGTTTGTATACGTAATTTTACATGTTCAAGCAACGGTTATACAGTCTTATCAAACACCTAGGATCGAACCCGATAACCTAACATTTGCTCCTGCAACAAATGATCTGTGTTTTATTTTGGCAAAGGTATATGCGGTTATAGCCTTAAAGTTTTATTCATTTTAAGTTAGGTTAAGGGTAAGGATGGGGGTTTAGGTAAGGTGGTAATAGTGTTGTGTCCACGGTTGAAGTTAAGAAGTGGGTTAGTGTAGGAAATTTATGCTGAGCAATTGCCGCAGGAGAAAATGGTGTGTAACCTCGACCAAGGAACTCTCAAAGGCCTTCACCAATACATCACAATGTCCCTACAAATGCTATAGGAGTAACGTGATAGTTTCCCTCCAAAGCTCACCCCATCCAAAGAGGGCATAGTGCCTCTTTTTCATTCGAACTTTGGAGAGCATCTGGTATCCTAATTGCAGGAGAATGTAGATACCCTGACCTAGCATCCAACAGAAGACAGACAGGAACGCAAAGTGGGTGAATCCAGCCACAAGACCGCACAGTACCTGATAAAGATTCAATAAGATATAATCATACCACTTTTTTACCTCCATGCTTATTTCTGATCTGACATGGAAAGGGCTCTGTTTCATAAAATCTATGATCAATAACAACTGTCACATTTCAATAACAAATTAATGAAATGCAATTATATTAATCCAGTAGCTCTTAAAGGTGTAGACCAGTTTTGGAAACGCCCCCCCCCCCCTCTTAAAAAAATGAAATGGAAGTTGATACGTGATGATACAAATTTTGCCTGGAAACCACCTACTAATTGATATATTTGGTAAATAATTATATCTATCCGGACTGGGTGGATATCGTGTTGTCCCATACACATCTTTCTGTGTACAGTGCTTGTAACTTTCCCAAGACTAGGTCAAGTTTCTTATCATTTTGATGATTTTAGAACCTTGCAGTACATACTAATACTTATATGCTAGATGATCAACCTTTTCTGATCGATTCCACAACGTTTCTTTCACAATGCAATCGCATGACCAAAACTGGTTTATACCTTCAACAGTTTTCTAGTTATTTTGACTGACTTGTAGTTGATTTAAAATTAAAAAAAATCACAAAACAGGGCAAAGGTTTTACTTCCACCTGACAACAGTACCTGACATAATCTATTCCCTGGAATGCACTATGTGTTGGTAATGGTTACCAGTGCTAAAGTGATAATGTGATTTTCTTTTTTTTGGTCAAACCATTTCAAACGCATGTTATGACAATTAACATTTAATGAGACAAATACATCCTACAAAACAGAATGATATATTATCATTCTTTAGAATTAACAAACTTGTTTGTTTTCAAGTAAAACGAAAATATCTAGAAGATATTTTGGGGTTAAAAACTATTCTGAGGTTGCATTTTGATCAGTGAAGAGATACAAATTACATTCCAACTGAACGTTCGACCATGAAATGACCATCATTTGTACTTTAGTCAGTACTATTAAATCTTAAATTGAAGAAAGTCATTGATCATGCGTTCTTGCATAATATACAGATCATTATCAGACTCAAATGTATACCTTGATATTTCTCGCATGCTCAACTCCAGAGATAAAGAGAATCTGAGCTACAAAGATGGCGATGCATTGGTTCTTGATCAAGAAAATTCGAATGCTATAAATCCTGAAAAAACAGAGTTAACGATAAGAAATTAAAGAATTGAAAAGAAAGTCTTAGTTTCTCGTTTTAAAAGAGTATCAAGAACAAATCAAGAGAATACCTGTATGTCAACTGCAGCTGCTTTAAGCATGTGGAATCTATCAAATCAGGCTGCACTTAATCCTTATTTTTACTAATCAATCAAATGAGAAAGGGTCCATTATTCCTAAGGTTCGTAATTCTACAAAACGATACTAGGTTCTATGTCTTTTTTAATGTATTAACGTTTGGAAATATGAACTCTATTTTCTCTTTGGAAATACGAACCTTCAGAACTATTTGAACCTTCGGATTAACGAATCTTTGGAATTGGGAAACTTCGGAAAAAAATATATGTAACCTGCATTTTCAAAAACGTTGTTTGTTTGTTTATTTCGTTTTGTTTTACCTGCCAGGCTAGGAAAGCATATGTATGCTTGTAAGTAAACGGCCAGGGGACCGACGGCTTTAAGTCCTCTTCAAGGGACTTGGCAATGAGGATTAACACCTTACCAAAGGGCACTAGCGCATCGACTTGGTTTCGAACCTCGGACCTCCCGGATACGAGGCCACTGCTCAACCACTGAGCCTTCGCGCCTCCCTTTTTTTATTCAGATTTTGTTTGAATCTCCTGGATTGTTTTAATTGGGTCCTATACATACCTGACAGAGAAAAGGATAATCAATGCAATGATAAGAGATACGAGTGAGACGGAGGTCCCTATGTATGTGATGACCGACAGGCGTTCGTTGTGCTCAGCTGAGTTCTGTTTAAATCAAAGCAAAAAGATACATACTTAACAAACTAAGTTGATGTTTTCAAAGAGAATTAAGAGGCGAAGACCTTCATACATTAAAAAAGGCTGAAAATACCCTCCATTGCAAGTCTTGCGATAGGGGTCACTTTTAAATCATTCGTGTACTAAATATTTAATTTTCATGTACAGCATTCAACATTGCTTGCGTTTGATTTTGGGTTTTCATGAATCTGAGTTACAGCCAAAAAAAATTCTAACAAGTAAACAATGCTTTACAAACAAAACTAAGTGATCTAAAACTTGAAAACAGTGGATAATGTAATGGCATAATTCTGCACGATCAGTCATAAACAGATCGATTGATTACTGGGATGAGTCTTTTCCGAAGCGATCTCTCCATCGAGCTTCCTAACATTTTTTGTAGAATTTGTGTTGGTTTTTATAAGTCGATTTTCGCTGTATAGCCTTTTACTTATCATGATTTTCCCAGCATGTTCAGAGAGGTAGGGTATATATTATAAGGTATAGAGACGATGTGCAAAATAAAAGTAAGTTAATCACATTTTCGATCACAATTTCCCTTCATTTAAGTGTTTTTCCTGCTTTTCCTCAAACTAAGTTTCAATACTCATAAAGCTCAAGTTGTCCTATTAATCTATGTTTGAAATATTGCTCTTACTACGTCATCGGTTAACATTAGGATGGCAAAGTTGGTAAGGTGGTTACATGAGCAGATAATGAAGTCATCATCCTCGTCATCATCCTCGCCATCATCATTATAATCATTATCATAGTCTTCATCTTTCCTGGTACAGCCATCGGTTGACCATGTCAAACTGCCTCCACTAAAATCACAAAAGATTAAAACAGTGCTTGAAATGTTCGATTTGAAAGTTTCATAATATTTGTTATTATCATTGTTTGCTAAGCGTTTGATTTAGTTCATCTTCTATTTTTCTTCTTCTTTTACTACAACTTCTTCTTTTTCTTCTACTACTCCTTCTTCTTCTTCCTTTCTCCATCTTTTTCTTTTTATTATTATTATTATTATTATTATTATTATTCATTATTACTGTAATTATTATAGTATCATTATTATTATTGTCGTTGTTGTTATCATTACTATTGTCATAAATATTATCGGTATTTTATCATTATTATTATCATCATCATTATTATTATAATCATTACGAGTATTTATTATCATTACTTTGTTTAATGTTATCATTATATTAATCATCATTTCTTTCCATAAACTTCGGTTAGGAGTCGTTCTGACGGTGTACGTATTAAACTGAGGTATGATTACGAAAAAGGATTACTGAGAGACAGGCAGAGAGTATAAGAGGGTGGAAGAGGAATGGCGGGAACATTTTTAAGCTACCTTTCTATCATGAATGCACATGTCGGTTGGTAGTCTTCATCAGGAGGCTAAGTATGGTAATTAGAAGAAGACAGTGAGAAAAACATGAAAGTTAGGTCTTTTGAACTGTTGCTAAAAGGTACATACATACATATATCAATGCAGATTAAACATCTTGGACACAACAATAACAAATAATAGATAACAAGATGTAGAGAGGTAGATATAATTGTAACCATTAAAAAGGGGGCACCACCCATCTTTTTCACTTTATTTGTGCACTATATTGTCAAAATATTAAAGTAATCTGGTTCACTTTTAATGTCATCACCTCCTATCCAATTGAATATAAAGGGGTGGAAATTCACTGAGCCAAAATGGGTTTATGCCTCTATTTACTTTCCAATCGCTCCCTCTTCGTATAGTGTTAACCCTTTATAGCATGAATTTAATTTGGTCAACAACTTATTACAGAAAAATACAAAACCACCATCGTGTTTTCCGACTATGAAGTGATGTTCAACAGAGTATTAGTCATTTGGAATCATTCCAAAATATTAATTGTCTGCGGCGCAGCCATGCACCTCAACCCCCCCCCCCCCACCCACACACACCCAAACACACACACACACACCTATTTTGCCACTGCACTGTGCTGATCGGATATTACAGTCTTTGAGGATGAAACGCAGTGTGTCAAAAATGATTGATGTCAAAGTATTGTTATTATTCGTAAAGCCTATAAAATGAACCAATTAGCAAATCACCAATTGAGCACTTTCATAGATACGGAATATGCCTCGCACGTCATATTGCGAGTACTCTTTCAAGGTTGACCTCAACCTATATACATAATTCAAATGTTAAATATTCATAAAGTAAAATATCAAATAGAAATTGATGTTAAGTCATTCTTTGAACCATTGCGTCGATACAAATTGTGGCTCACGGCTGTTGAAGGGTCAGTCTAATAAGCAATTTTAAAATTTCTTTTTATCTTATAGTAGGCCTATTAAACTTGACACAAACTTCAATCTAATTCATTAATTGAAAATTATAGGACGGCTGTTAGATCGATAATTACATTTTATTTCCTCCTATTAGCAAACCGATGTTGTATCAAAAGACACTTTGATATCCATCAGTTACCAGCCGGAAAAAAAATGAAATTGGATTTGAGTACTTCTGTTTGCCAGATATTAAATTGCGGCAGAAAGGGTGATTAGACAATGCATCCATTCATCCACAGAATTATTGTAGACATGTAAAAATTAATTAGGTTAAGTTAAAAGGATTGGAGCCGTAACAAGTGCAACTGATCAAAACGATTTTCAAAAGCATGAATAATATATATATGTAATATATCATAGTTCATAGAGCAATTTAATTGTTTTTCTTCGATTCTTTATACAGCAGGATATGCGATCTTTTATAATGCACATATTTGACCATGCGAGTTAATTTTAATTTCTTGTTTGGTCTGTTGTCGGTCGGGTGTTAGTATCATTGGTATGACTGAGATAGAGCCCAAATTTCCCTCTCTCTTTTTTTTCTCTCTCTCTCTCTCTCCCCCTCTCTCTCTCTCTCTCTCTCTCTCTCTCTCTATCTCACACACTTTTTATCCTCCTCCGCCTACACCTCTTCCTATTCCTCCCCTTCCTTCCCTTCCTCCTCCTCCACCACCCCCTCTCCTCCTCCTACCCCAACCCCTCTCTTCCCCCTTATAATTTGTGATAAAGGTTTGAATCATGGGAAGCTTGGTCATGGACATTTTATTCTACATTTCATGACCTATAAAGCACCAGCAAAAATGTTTATCAGAGCAAGCCCCATGACGTAGACAATCTTCTAACATAAGTGAATCGATTATTTTGGGAATAAAAGGATGGGGGAGTAAAAGGGTGAGGAGGGTATGGGGAAGAGAAAGCAAAATATTCCTACCACCTCCTAAACCGTACCCGGACACCTATCCCTACCCCCTGGACATCCACCCCCGGATAACAACCCCCAGTCAACTACCCCTACGGCAACCACCCGTTAGGACGACTACCCCTAGGACAACTACCGCCTAGGACAACTACCCCCTAGGACATCTATCCCCGGAAAACTACCCCCAGACAACTACCCCCAAGGATAGTTGTCCCGGGGTAGTTGTCCTAGAGGATGGTTGTGCGTGCGTTATGGTCGATGCAGCGTGATCCATTTTGACGCTTCTCATTGGCGCTTCATGCTTGAACCCATTTTATAATATACCATAACTTATTGTTATGTTCGAACATTTCAAAATGTGATGGACAAGGCTACTTAAATTGTCTAAGGCTGATTTTTCGAAAGTCTTGTGAAAACTCGTCAGTGTTCAATTAAATGTCGTTCCCTAAGACATTATCACATAGTTTGATGTGCCTGTGTGTGGTGTGTGTGTGTGTGTGTCTAGCAATGAGGAAAGTAGCTAGTTACATGCTGGCACATCGGGACTACCCCTCTCATGAAACGTAACACGTATAATAAGGATTTATGAATATACACTGAATTAACGTACCTTCAGCAAAGGCAACTTCAACGTGATATTTTCTCTGAAGGGGGTTGAGGTTATTCCAGAGATCAAAATGACCAAAATATCTGAGTTCAGTTCTCCAAAGCTGCAACATCAAAATGAAAAATGGAAAAATAACCTCATTCACTATTGATTCAATTTTTTCAGTAAGAAACGAAACATATTATATAAAATATCCTTCAAACTAAGAACCTTATTACCGGCCAGGGTGCTTACGATAGGCAAAATCGTGAGCACGGATGAAATCTTAAGAAATATATTGAGAAAATCTGAGAAATAAACCGCCAGAAAGTATAACGGAAAGTGATTAACTAATAGTATTAAGCAATACTACATACATACTC
Organism: Strongylocentrotus droebachiensis; assembly: GCA_035222895.1. Taxonomy (NCBI): domain Eukaryota; kingdom Metazoa; phylum Echinodermata; class Echinoidea; order Camarodonta; family Strongylocentrotidae; genus Strongylocentrotus; species Strongylocentrotus droebachiensis. The sequence continues at coordinate 36,310 of JAVYIG010003759.1, read as the reverse complement.
AGAAGGGTTAGGAGCTCGTGGTAATGTCGAAAGTGCAGTTTAGTACATGTATATTAAAATGAAATTTACAGTGGAATTGGGTTTTTTCGAAGAGTTATTTCACCTCTTGTCTTTTGTTAATGTTAAGTAACATAACGCCATCGTGTTTTCTATTTACGATCATTATTATGAACTGTAATAGTGTTGGAAACTGAATCATGTTTCGCAGAACAAGTTAAAAGCAAACAATTTTGTTTAATGCAATGAACATGATGAAATAAAACAGTCGGCTGTCTGTTGAATTTTTTACCTCTTGTCTCGCTAAGCAGGGATATTTGTATTCACCACATGCGTTGAAGCTCAATATTGAAAGATAATATTGAATTAAAAGACAAAAGCTAATAATGATGATGAAATATTTGTTACATCCTAGCTGAGAACAGAACTGTTCCACATAACGCAAACACAGATATTTTTGGAAAGAAAATTGTATGTTACGATTCTGTCTCAAATTAGAGGTTCGAAAGTTGAAGCAAAAAGTAGTGCATTACCCCTCTTTTCCAGCAACAGATGCATTGGTAAAGTCGAAGACTTCTCCTGAGAGCACGGCAAATACACAAGAAATCGTGGTAGACGCATTTTCTGAAAAATCGAATGGTTTTATTTAAATATAGTGGTTAAATGCAGTTAAATTTAGTCAGACGAGTGCGAATTCCCTTGTAAAAGATTTTTTTTTTTTAATGGAACAAGAAGGTGACATTAGATCATAAAATCATATATTAGAATAATAACAATACAACAGTAAACAACAGTATGAATTCAACAAAAAATAATGAAATACCTGTACAGACGGTTTTAGGTTTTGTTTTAATAAAGAATCAACACTTTTACAATTCAGTCCTCTGCGCATGCACATAATTAACATTTTTAAAGACCCTTGATTTTAAATTTAGATTAAGCCTAAAATAATAAAAACACTATCTTTTTCCTGGCACCAACGTAGACATTAATTTATCAGCTTTCTACTCTTTCTCCAATCAACCAATCATCTATCAACATTTGTGCTAGATTTAGTTGGATTTCTTTCATCTTTTTCTTTCTCCAATGAACGGCCAATTATTGACCATTCTGAACTGCTATGCAGTTATCATTCTCCAAGATTGCGGTGAGATTTACAGACCCTTTAGATCCGGGCTAATGTATAACTCCCCAGTACAACCCATCATGTGGGGAGTGTTTTTAAAATGAAAAGCTGTGTGTGATACGAATGCACTACCTCTGTAGGATGCTGTTCAGTGATCTCAGAAATGAACGAAGTCATGTCATCATAAATAAATCAAGGGCCGGTTGCTCACGAACCGTCAGATTCATTGCGTTAATTATTACCTGCCCTAATCAAACCAGTGATTATTGACGCAGCACACACGTCAATGATTCATGATAATGCTTAAACTGTTACATTTCGCATTAACTTTATCTTAAATACCATTATATCATGGTGCGTCAAAGGCCGCATCAGTCGTTGACCCATTCCTGCGTCAGCAATTGACGCCTTGTGTGTCTTACGGCAGACTAGTTATGATAGTGTTATTTCCCTTACCTGAGATGATAGAAGACAATGGGATGTCAACAGCAAGAGCTCGACGGCCAGCACCAAATTCTTTTTTTACCTGTTCTTCATCTCTGTCAAAAACTTGAGCTTGAATTACTACCAAAGATATAAAGAAGAAAAAATATTAACTAACGAAAAACATTGACAAGGAAATGTCATGAAACAACACACTGTGTTTCACCGCAAACATGCATCCGTTAGAGAAATAAAAAGACGGATGAAGCTCAAAATCGTTTTCAAAATTTATTCTCAACTACATCATGCAATGATAATGGTAATTCAAAATAGAATCGCATCTTAACCAAACGAATAACATGTACATTGTTTAATAAAAGACCTACGATCTGGCCTAACTACAGTATGATTTGAAATCAGAAATACCAACTAGTCTGCTAACGTCATGAATTTCAGATCTCTCACGCTAGATCCAAGGCGACAAACATGATATTTAGTTTCCAGTCATGTTGTCAACAAAGTTATTCCAAAAATTGTTAAAAGATCTTTCGGCCTTATTTTAAAATATTGACGTTAATCCTCTTGGTTATTATTCTCTGGCATTGTATAACCATCAATGATAATTGATATTCAACTTACTAATGCCTTCTCGCTCAATTATGAAGGAGTGGGTGTCAAGATTAGAACGCCGAAGATCATCAAGACTCTCAGCGACCTGCTTGATCTTTTCCTGTTTTACCTCGTTTGTGATGACAGAAGACGCGTCATTCCCGTCTAGGACAGAATCCAACATCTTGTTTAGGGTGTCCTTTTGCTGCAAATAAATGAAAATTGTAAACCTTCTTACAGTAGCGAAACCAGGTCTTGATTAACTGGGGATGTAATCCGCCCAATTTAAGGAGAGGTGGAATCATTTGTACAGCGCCATGAGCTTATTACAAGTTGCATTGATTTTGTGTTTGGGGGAGGGGTTCCTGGGTCTGGGCGGGGGCTATATACTGGTTACGCCATATATTATATTAAAGAAAGTCAATACTACTGGGCCAGAAGGGATGAGACCACTCAGCCAGGTCGATGACAGGTGGATATCTCATCAACTCAGCTCTCAACTAACATACGAAAGAGAGGATCATGGGGGACCAACAGGCACCGATTGAGGAAGTTTTCTATATAGAGGGAGCAAGTAGCTACACGTAGGACAGTGGGGCTTTAAAATAGGAAACAAAACAAAAAAGCTCAAGACATACTTTCGGCAATAAAAGATGACGCAGTCTTTGATGCACTAAATGTAACATATGGCATCGTCCGAATAATGAAGAGAATGCCATCCTAGAACGCAATCCTACGTCAGTGGATCGACGCCCCGTTGCAGCGGGCAACATTATGGAATCCACTTTGCAAACATTAATGTCTTTGTGCAGGTACTCATCTCACAGGTTTAGACCATTAGGTCAAACCTTTTTTTCAAGAGGTATGCATGGAACCCAAACACATTTGTTAACTGGTCCATTTTACCCGCTGGTCCACTGTACCCGCTGTACCCGAGGCGTCATATGTGTAACGTAGGACTGCGTCAGCGACTGGTGCGTTCTTTAACGCTCCACGTTAGGGTGTCATGGTCCAAGTAGCGACTGGACAATGAACAGTTCACACAGTCCGTTTGATTGCTAACGTATGGATTAATTTCAATCACAGGTTTTATAAGCGCCATGGTAATAACGCAATTGAAAAATACGCCCTGTGTGCAACAAGCGTTAGATCAAGTTTACACTTACCAAATCAGCTTGTGGAGTAGATTGTGTATTCATGGCAAGGCTTATAGCTGACACCACGTCACGGTCTAAAGTGGGATTTGTACGAGGTGTAGGTGTATTGCCCATGCATTCAGTCTTATCTGAAATTGATATAGTCAACTGGATAGCATCACCGGATACGGAGTATTATATATTTTTTTATTTGTACCCTTTTTCACTAGTAAAGAAAAAGCTACTGTCTACTTTCTCTGTCTCTCTCTTTTTATTTCTTTCTTCCTGCATATGATCTCTCTCTCTCGCTCCATTCCTTTAATTTAATTTGTACGTGAAAAAGCAGGATTACCAGCACATGAGGCCTAACAAGAAGATGTTGTATTGCCCTTTGCGACCGACCCAAAAATCTTGAAATCTGCGGTCGGCTTTTTAAATAAGATTTTTTTTTTAACCGTTTTTAGAAGAAGAAACAATATTAAAGCATTCAAAACTGAAAAATATCAGCCCATAGAGGGAGAAGAAAAAAAAAGTTTAAAAAAAGAAAAGAATTTCCGACCGACCGACCCATGTTTTGGCACCTAAAGGGCAATACAACATCTTGTTCTTTTTAGGCCTAATTATTTAGGCCTAACAATATATTCAGGGACCATGATATTCAAATAAAAAAATCTGTTATTTTTGTGTTCTCCAATCATGAAAATATGTTGCATTCGTTCACTCGTTTCATTATCATCATAACTGTACTTACTTTGAAAGGTAACATTATTGCAGAGACTGTTGTTAGAACTAATGTATGAAACATTGTTTGCAGATTTCCGTTCCAGATATAGTGTGGTGCAGAATTGTAATGTGCTTCCCGCATACACCGAAGGGCACCTTTGGAGCGAACACGAATGGTCAACACTTAGATCGATTTTATCCAGTGGCTGTTGGGCTGGAGATCCAATATTAGCCAAGTTGAAAGTCATGTCTCGAGGACACAGGGGCTTTGTCCAATTATGAAGGTATTCCATTGAAAGATGGAAGTACCATTCATCAAGGCTGGTCAGATTCCAATTGAAGCGTGATGTTATGTTGATTGTGACGTTATTCACAGCGTTTTCAAATATAACCAATGTTGATGTGGATACATATGTGCTTTTAAGAGGACCTAAAACATAAGTAAATGAAACATGAAAGATGATGAGAAGAAAAAAATACTTAATGTAAATGCTGGATCTAGCTGTAAAAAGAAATTACGACTGTTTTGTTATAGGCGATGGACAGTCGTGCGACTACTGATTTGATTGTGCTTAAAACCCCATCAGGATTGTGTTTCCCTCTTTATAACATGTAATATTTTCGCACTTTCATCTCAGGGGTATCTCCCTGAACGGCGAATGCTTACGAACGAAGCAGATGTTGGCAGTTGGCAAGGGTGTCGATTTGTATCCGTGGTTGGGGGGGATGATAGGTGCCAAAATATTTTCGGCTATGGATCATAGCAACCAAGAGATAGAAGTGTGTGGCAGTTTGCACCCCCTCCCCAAGCGCGTAGCCAGGATTTCATTTTAGGAAGGGCGGTAGTAAGCACGCGAAGCGCGCTCCCTAGGGGGTTGGGTGCAGGGAGGGGCGCGAAGCGCGGAAGTTTGACGTTTCATTAAATTATTAGAGAAAGAAGACGATTCGTTGGACCGTTCTCGACTCTTCATCTTTGTTTGAATCAATTTCCCCTTCCGCCGCGCGTAGCGCGGAAGCTCTGACGTTTCCTTAGATTAATAAAGAAAGAAGACGATTCGTTGGACCGTTCTCGACTCTTCGTCTTTGTTTGAATCAAGTTCCCCTTTCTCCGCGCGTAGCGCGGAAGCTCTGACGTTTCCTTAGATAATAAAGAAAGAAGACGATTCGTTGTACCGTTCTCGACTCTAAATCCTTGTCTGAATTCAGTTTCCCCGCTCCCGCGCAAAGTGCGGAAGCTTTGACGTTTTATTAGATTATTAAAGAAAGAAGACGATTCGATGTACCATTCTCGACTCATAATCCTTGTCTGAATTCAGTTCCCCTTGTCCGCGCGTAGCGCGGAAGCTCTGACGTTTCATTAGATGATTAAAGAAAGAAGACGATTCGATGTACCATTCTCGACTCTTAATCCTTGTCTGAATTTAGTTTCCCCCCTCCCGCGCAAAGCGCGGAATCTTTGACGTTTCATTAGATTATTAAAGAAATAAAACGATTCGTTGTACCATTCTCGACTCTTAATCCTTGTCTGAATTCAGTTTCCCCGCTCCCGCGCGAAGCGCGGACGCTTTGACGTTTCATTAGATTATTAAAGAAAGAAGACGATTCGTTGTACCATTCTCGACTCATAATCCTTGTCTGAATTCAGTTCCCCCTTGTCCGCGCATAGCGCGGAAGCTCTGACGTTTTATTAGATTATTAAAGAAAGAAGACGATTCGATGTACCATTCTCGACTTTTAATCCTTGTCTGAATTTAGTTTCCCCCCTCCCGCGCAAAGCGCGGAAGTTTTGACGTTTCATTAAATTATAAGAGAAAGAAAACGATTCGTTGTACCATTCTCGACTCTTAATCCTTGTCTGAATTCAGTTTCCCCGCCCCCGCGCGAATCGCGGAAGCTTTCTTCTTGTCTCCTATCTCATCACGAATTTGTCACAGAGTTCATCTATGTTTTCACAGTCCAGGATTGTCTGATGTGCATTGCAGATTGCTACTTTTGCGCTCACGCGCTTAACATTTAGCTCGTTGCTTTTTAACGCTGCGTCTTTGCATTTGGCGCACTGCATTTCTATGATGGTTTTGATTAAACAAATTGATTAAATTCATAAATTCCTGATGAAGCCGTATGAGCGAGAATTCAATTTATTCTTGTCTCATATACAGTTGTCTCATTTACTTGGTATATGTACTATGAAAATGAGATAGCAAAATGTGAATATTGATGGTCATCTTGCGAGTAATAACCATTAACTACTCTAATCGGGCTCTCATCATTAATTTTTCTCTTCTTTTTTTGTTGTTGTTGATGGTGAATATTTGGGGGGGGGGGGGTGATTGTACAGGCCATCCCCCCCCCACCTCAAATATTGGGGGGGGGGGATAAATCCCCCCCATCCCCCCCCCCCGGGATCGACACCCATGGCAGTTGGCGATTGTTAGCGACAGTTTTTTGCGAAGATTAGCAACAATTTTCCAATCCTTTGCCACTATTTGTGAATGTTTGGGACGTTTTACGAACCTTGGCGAAACCCTAAATTCGCTACATTCGCAAGCATTCGCCGCTCAGTGAGAAACCCCATTTAGCAATTATTGGACCAAGTAAAGTAAGTGTTAGGCGCTATATAAGCAAATATAATTATAATTATTATAAAGAAATACACAAACAAATATAATGTAGGGTTATTTACCAATGTCTAAAAAGTGTATGTCTAGAAAATGTATATTTTCGCTTTGAGATTTCCCTTTGTAAATGCCCCTTTTTGGTGGAAATTGCCCTTGTTTGTTGGTGCCCCCCTCACTTGTGGAAACCGTCCCTAGTTGTTGTTGTTTGCATTACATATATTTTAATATGAGGGAACTAATACAGTTTGATATGGGTAAATTCAACAGATTTAAAACACCCGATTAATCACGAAGTACCAAATGTCTTACTTACTCAGACATTTAATGTAATCACACTTCTGACCAGTAGATGTTGCATCATGGCTGACGGGAAGTCCAGTGGCAGCAATTTGTGCAAATGCCTCTACACAAAATCGCATGCCATTTCCGCATGTCGGACCGCCTTTCAAATCAATGTCCATGGTGTTGTTATCGAAATCTACTGTATATTTATTTAATTCGTTTAGTGTTAATTTTCCAGATGTTTCGTTGATCCTTGGGAATGTCCACTCTTGTTCTGCGTCCATGAGCCCATTGAGGATAAGCCTGGCTTTGAGTACGATTTTAACGTCATTATCCACGATGTCAGGCAAGATATTTTGAAGAAATTTCACTGTGACATCAAAGGTAACTTTATTAGGTTCTCCTTCTTTAATAGTCTTAGTTTTTAGACCAAGAGATTCTATACGAATGGCACCTGCAAGAAAAGAAGGTAAGAGAATAATTGTTTTAAACTTAACATTTGAATCATTCCGCTTACTTTGGGATTAATCGAGACCTACCGCAGTATACAGTTTTTAGATGTTTAAAGGTATTATAAAGTTTTGATATGGGGTCATGAATTTGGTTCAAATGAACATATTGGAAGCATATATACTATCCTACAATATTCAGTAATCGTTGTCGCGGTTGAAATCGAGTCTAAAGTTATGAAATTGTAAATAATTAAATTTTTATATTGTATAGCTCCCTCTCTAGGTCAATATATTAATTAAGCTATAAAATAAGTTTTCTTGACTAAAATCGACCGATTAGTTATTCTGGTTTGGAAATTATACAGTGCGTCCCAGAAAAAACGAAACCGAGAAGTATCGATGTTCTATCATAACTTAATCACGACTATAATTAATGAATGATACATATTTGGAAAGCTTAGAGTCTCCTCTTTCATGTGATGCTACTTGGATAATGAGTGATAATTGATAATTGATAATTTCACGCATGAGTGATTAAAAGCAATTTGAAGGAAGGAAACCAAAAAGTAATTTGGCGGGCGGTATCTGAATTTCAAAGAAAAATTCATATTTCTAGAAAGTTCATTTTCTGCTCTTTCATATGATACCTCAATCAAGAAAAATGAGCCAGGAATAACAAAGTTCTGTTTGTTTAAAGTAGCCCTTACATTTTCATAATTTTAACAAACGAATTCGTTTTCACCGGGTGCCTGCCGTAGCAAAAAGCAGATTTGACAAAAGACTTAACTCCGTTTCGTTGACAATAAGCCATGCATGAAGACTCTCGTCTACGGCTGATTGTCAACGAAACGGAGTTAAGTCTTTTGTTTATTTCGTTTATTGATACGGCAGGCAGCCAGTGAAAACGAATTCGTTTGATAAAACTATGGAAATGCAAGCACTACTTTAAACAAACAGAACTTTGTCATTCCTCGCTCATTTTTCCTGATTGAGGTGGCATATGAAAGGGCAGAAACTCAACTTTCTAGAAATGTGAATTTTTCTTCGAAATTCAGATACCGCCCGCCAAATGTCTTTTTGGTTTCCTTCCTTCAAATTGCTTTTAATCACTCATGCGTGAAATATGCATTATCTGAGTAGCATCACATGAAAGAGGAGACTCTAAGCTTTCCAAATATGTATCATTCATTAATTATAGTTGTGATTAAGTTATGATAGAACATCGATACTTCTCGGTTTCGTTTTTTCTGGGACGCACTGTATATCACAACTACATATTCTGAGATTTTCATGGTCGCAGCTACCATTGTGCGGCCGTAGGCGCTATTTGAAATTCATCAAAATTTACCGGGAGCACCGGTAAATTTTTATATTAAATTTTTCTCGAAAACAGAAATGTTTTTGGGGCTAAATTTTATAGTGCTTATAATACATCCAAATATATAAAAATTGTAAAGAATCACTATCCACCAAAATTCAAAATTTCCCAAAACTTTGTATTACCTTTAAATGATATCATTAATACATCAATCGTATTTTGAAATAAATCCAAAACTGAAAATAAAAAGTGAACTCACGTTTAAGCACGGCATCTCCATAAATTTCAACCCTCATGGCCGGGTAGTTATGCGATCCGTTAATGTAAATCCGAATGAAACGACATGGAGTGACCGGATGAACCGAGTTGAAGCGGGTGATATTCGAATTGGAATTTGCCTGGAATATCTGTAAGAGCGATGAAATAACTCATGTGATACAGTCTTTTTATTGCATACATGAGTTCAAATTCAGAGTTACATTTATTTTTTTCCATTTTTATTTCATATTAGTAACAATGAATCCATCAATGATTCATGGCAGTAATAATGGGTAAAAAATATGTGAAAATCATTTTGAAGATGATAATCTCATCGCTCCCGCTACATGGAAGAATATAATATGTACTCCATAATAGGAGCACAGTGGTTTATTAGTGAAGGCTCTTGACTCTCATACAAAAGGACCTGGGGTTCGATCCTTGCCCAGTGATTACATCCTTGGACAAGGTACGTTGTCTCTTCACCCAAATTTATTAAATGGGTACCTGACGATGATTGGCTAGTAAGTATTGCAGGCTATCCTCGGTAAATAAGACTAAAATGTATAATCATTATATATCATAATATCGTACATCAAAAATGGGTTTTTATTGGTCGAGCGCTCTTCACGTGACCAGAAATATTTCAACTATTTTAAGGTTGCTCTGAAAAAGTACTACGTGGGAGTACTGTTTGGGAGTAGAAATACTATTTGGGAGTACTGGGAGTAGTTTTAATACACTTTTTTTTTTTTTTTTTTTTAAATGCAGGATATAAAACAAATATACCTTGTCTTCTTTTCGAGGTACTTGTTAAAAATATGCGCCTCGGTGACTCCAATAAGGCTATTGGAGTCACCTCTTGCCCATAGTTTTAAACCAGAACCTCTCAAGACAGTATATATTTGTATACTATCCCAGTAGTTTAAAAAAATTATCAATTGTATATGCTACCTAATAACTGATTACTTACCACCCATCCATTCATCCTCACCCAGTCTTCCTCTCCCAAGAAAAATACTATCTAATCGACATTCATTCTAAGCGTCCTTTATAGTAGAGTATGTTATGCATATTTTGATATACTTTTCTATCCATGGATACGCCACTGACATTCTTATAGGTAACTCACTTCCGAATCATTTTGTGCAGAAATATTGTTGAACGTTACGTTGTTTTCACCACAGCCGACCACATACGATGTAACCCAGCCATATTTGTGATTTCCATATCCCCCTTGCGTTCCTATGCCAACGATGTTGTTAGGATATGAGAGATCGACCTGCGAGAGAATAAAAATGCTAGTATTGGCATAGTTTTTAATTAAGAAAGGCTTAATAATGTTCGTATTCTGATCATTTAGAAAGATAATTTATGAAAATGGTTCTCTGGATGTTCTCTTCATGGTTGGGACAGAAAGGCAGATTAAATTCGAAAACAAATCGCAAGAAATTAATTCTTCCAAGGCACACACCAGAGTAGTTAATTGTTCACTCAAGCACAAACCTTTGATAGGATATGTCATTACATACATAGAATAAGGCTTAATTGTTTCTAGTGAAGTGTGAAGCTTAATTGTTTTAAGTGAAGTGTCGTTTAGTGATCAGAATATGAACATTTCTAAAATATCACGACACTCAACTTTGATGATACAAGCCCCAACATAAATTCTTGTCAAGTATGGACTATGCATCCTTAATATATTTTGCTCACTTATCGCCATGTCCTTTGGGGTAACTTTATAGAAGAGATCCTAAGCTTTCCAAAAAATATTTTGAAACAGTTAGTTTTGAAGAATTTCCCCATTATTCACTTATATTACTGGATGAAGCACAGGACTGTAGATGATGATGATGATGATGATGATGATGACGGTGGTGGTTGTGGTGGTTGTGATGATGATGATAATAGAAAATTCGATTTTGTTTTATTTACTGCATCATTTCTTCACGCAATTTCTATTTGTTCATGTAATCTGCATACACTGTCCATGTACTTTTATTCATATATTCATGCCATGCATGCTCATTGAAGTGTTTACCATTGTTTAAGTCATGGCTTCCACAAGGTGCAGTGGATATGCACATACATGTATCCACTTCTTTCTTGAGTGTGTGTATGCAAATATCCACTGCACCTTGTGGAAGCCATAACTTAAACAATGGTAAACACTTCAATGAGCATGCATGGGCATGAATATATGAATAAAAGTACATGGAAAGTGTATGCAGAGAAGATATGCTGGTCATGTTGGTAAATGGACATGTTTTGGTGGGCTCTGAGAAAGGAGGTGCTTATAAAAATAAGACTCCATGTTGGATTTGGGCGTGTCCCTTGCAGGACCTACAGTTCATGGATATTGAGAGAGACAGGAAATAGTTGTTTAAGTCTGAACCAATAAAAATGGAAGCAAATGGGATCCTTGAAACTGAATCCTGCGTCCTTAATGCTTGGCTCGTTACATAATTATAATTATATATTAATTTATTATTTGTTTTTCAATTGATTTGATTTGTTTGTTTGTCTTTTCTACTGACCTGAATCCACGAATGCTCATCTTCTTTGGGTCGCCATGAAAAGTTCTTGTTCAAACGGCCATATGCAGCCCTCGTGTATGTGTTGTACTCGCTGCTTGCTGTGATAGCAGAATCGGTTATCCTCCCAGCCTCCATACCAAGAGCAAAGCTCTTCCTACATGTCATGCCTGTATAGGATGGCAGTGAAGCAATTAATGATAAAGCACAAACAAAGAAACATCTATCTATACAGTTTCATTGGGTAAATATTCAAATTTAAAGATAACATGGTTCAATCCAATCCATGTTTACTCACAGACAAAAACAGTGACAGGGGCTTAACAACTTTGATTAGGCCAAATAGCAAAAATTATGCGTTTCTTGTCCCCGCCCGCCTCCCTTTTTTTACTTTTTACTTCTTCTTTTATAAAGCAAAACAACAAAAAAGGATAAAAAAGCCTTTAATAACAAAAACCTGTGACATACATTTTGTTTTAATAGCTTCTAAAGTGATACAAATCATTTGTTTTGTCATACATTATATCATTATACTCACATAGCACAATATATGTGAATAAATAGGAATAAATAGTCAATAGTAATGCCCTACCTCCTCCTTTTTTTTTTAAAGTCCGGACGAGAAACACGATATTTGTGTTATTTGGCCTAGTACCTTCTAACTTAAAACAGCACTAGATGATGAAATGAAAGATCAGGTCAGGATAATTAAGTTGAAGAAGGAAATAACCGTGCAAAAGGTGGAGAGGTATAGGGCCTCGTTCTTTGATACGACTCGTATATAGTCATCCTCCTCCTGTTACCCTCCTCGATCATCTTCGAACCAAAAAAAAAGCAGGACTTTGGATAGTCACCTTAAAGTCTATACTAATAGATACTGTAATTGATAGAAATAATGAGAAAAACTTAGGCAAATCCATTTGGTGGTTGGGGATATGGTTCGAGGATTTTCTTTACGATTCATATGACTATTTTTCTCATCCAAAATCTCTTTTTTTTTCAAGGGGGTCAACAAACCCTAGAAAAAGTGTCTCCACAATTTGAGAACCACTTTGTGGCTCAGTTCCTAATTCCCGTTCCCTCTTTGAGAACCCGTTTATGACCTTGATTTATCTAGGGATCATGACATGGGGAACAGTTCTCCCCCCCCCCCCCCTCCTTCCTTGGATCCGTTCTATGAAAGTAATGGTGTGATTACTTCCCTTTAGATCATGCATTTTATAATTACCTAAAGGATATCATTTTAACATGCACGTTAATACTTACCTTCTAATATAGCAGAGTTGTTACATGCAGGGTCAAAAGATCCGACAGCACAATACTCCCATTTTTCACCATCCGCGGTGAAACACCAAGCAGTGAGCCCTAATCCGTCTGGGTTTCTGCAATAGTTGTGGTCCCATGGCCTATAGGTTGAGAACCCGGCGTACCAAAATGGGGTCCTTAACCAATATTTCCAGTGCGTGCTCCATGTTTGACAGGAACGATTCGACATCGTCTGCGATAGGTTTCCCATGTAGTTGATTCCTGTGAGACCACTTTCGCAATCAGATAATGCTATGGAAGTAAAATAAAAGTATGAAGCTGTCACTTGAAACTTTATATTTCTAACCCATAATAACATGCACGTTTTTGTTTTAAAAGGGAAGTCCACCATGATAATAAAGTTGGTGTAACTAGATGCAGAAAAACGAGATGAATAGGGCAGAGAAAGTTTGAGCAAATTTCGATCAAAAAAGAAAGAAAATTATGACATGTTTAAGTTGCGATCAATCAAACACAAATTGGCAACATTGTGATATATGTTGTGATCTCCTCTCCATTTTGTATTGTACATACAATGTCATATACACTATTTTTTCGTTATTGAGGACGGAATATTTCCATACAGGAGTTGTATAGAAACAAATTTGTAATAAATATATTTAGGGTGCATGTACTCAACATTTTCTTGAGGGAAATTACAAATTTCAGATTTTTTTAGTACAGGGAAAGTGCTAGGGGAGCTCGCAATGTACGTCACATACTTTCCAATATGTGTTTGATTGATCGTACCTTCAAAAAATCATAAATTTCTTATTTTTAATCGGTTTTTTTTCTCAAACTTTCACTGTAATTCCCCTTTACAGGTAGCGTATCGTGTGTAGAGGTCCAATGTTTCTAAGTGATAAATATAGGCTTGTGTATGGAAAAAAGGCATCGCACCCTAGCTACGCCTCTTCTTCTTAATCTATGAAATGGAAATTGATTTTTTTTTCTTCTTGAAGCATTTGATTTCCGATTCAACCGGTCATGCAATGTGCCCGTGCTTGTTGCGCACGAAGCGTTATTTTGATTACGTTATTTATATTTAATATTCTTTTTTTTATTGCTTCCAATTTCAAGATAACATAACATGAAATGATATAAAATTATAAGATATAACATGACAAGATAAGAAAACATGACAAAAACAGTAATTATCATATAGATGTGAACTTCAACGGAAGTTTATACATAAAATATGTAAAAGGAGAACAAAATCCTCCCTGCCCCCCCCCTGCCCCCCCCCCATTATATGCAGAATAATTACATGCGCTAATCGAGCATGTAAGTCCATTAAAAAAGTAATCATGTTTAGCGTCACCTACCGCTTCCTTTTTGGGGGCGCCTCCTTTTTTGTCCTTTTTTTTTTTTTTTTTTTTTTTTAATTTAAAATTAAAAAAAATGCTGGCGGCCATCTTGAAAAATAGCCCGACTGTCAGGGAAAATGTACCGAGCGGCCTGTTTGAAAAAAGGGGGGCCTCCTCCTTCCTGTTTTTTAAAAAGGCAGGACGCTAAACATTTTTTTTTATTTGGCCTAAATACAAACAGCACATGCATCAGTTCTTCAACGCAACGTTTGAAGTGTTCAGTTTGCTTACCCTTGTTTTATGATTTCACTGTCACATGGCACGTCAAAGACCATGCCACTTTCTGACGCAATCATAATATACTGTAGTAAGCAAAATAACGCCTTTTTTCTCATTATGTCTTAAGAAATGCGCTAAATAAACCAAATTTTAAAAAGGCATTGTTAATTCTTACCACTTGGATCATTGTTGAGCTGTCCAAGACTGGATCCAACCTGTAAATTATCATGGCACGTATGGAAGAAAAAAGTCAGTGGTTAGTCGTTGGGAGCAGTTATTCTAGACATAATACATATTAATTTACCACAGATGATAATAATACAATAACATATTAAGAGCTTTGTTCGTATGTATATAATAACAAATTGGTTCAAAACAAACATATTATATAGCGATGATGAATACAAACTGATATAAAAGTATAACGAAAAAGAATAACGTGGTAAAGAAGAACAATATTATGTAAAGCAACAGATGAAAAATAGTATAAATTAAATGAAGCTGAACATAAATTAGCTAACGATTAACAAATTTCCAAGGAATGGATATATTTACAATAGGGAGAGACTCCGTACAAATGCTGCCAGGTTTTTCTCTGTTCAATATGAATAATATTAAAAAAATCATAATAGTATTCCAAAGGTATGAAGCATACCACCTGTCTATATGATCTGGAATAGGAAAGGGCAAATAACAAATAAATAAAAAAAGAGTAGAGTGTATATGCGCACTACACTTCTCAAACTACTAAATTGCAGTTTTAGACAGATGCTATTAAATTTCAGGCCTATCATGAGGGGGGGGGGGCAAACTAGGTCCTGAAATGTAGTCAAATACCACCCCCCCCCGCCCCACCCCCACACACACGAACACATACACACATCTATAAACGAACCAACCACCCTTCCAAATAGTTCTTTGTATACTAAATTCATCGGCTTGAGCGACATGTTACTTATCCCTGGTAAAAGGATACAAAAACACGTTAGGTCTCAATGCGGCGCCCGGTAGCTAATTTTTTTTCCCAAACAGGTTTGCCAATGCTAATATTTCCGGTCATCTGATTGGCTGATATGTTACGTCATTAGCAATGACGTAACCGTTAGGGTGAGTGATAGGGTTATAGAAATCATGCACTATCTATGTTCATCAACCCATCGTTGGCTCAATCGGTAAGGTTAGCGTAATACAATCTCAGAGTTGTGGGTTCAAGTTTCAGTTTATTCAGTTTTTTGCCTTTATAAATAGTGAGGCAAAGCAATAAAACATCAAAGTCTAATTGTTTGTTCCAAGCTGCTAATGACGTAGAACATATCAGCCATTGAGAAGAACGGAAATATTGCAAATCTGTTTGGGAATTTAAAAAAATCGCCGCCCGGTGGGGGAGTTTATCCTTATGGGTGAGTACACACTACATAGTTAGACGAAGCATTAGCTCTACATAAATACATCATCAACCATTTAAACCCTTATCCAAATTAAAATACGGCTTACTATATTGCAGTAAGATCCTTCCCATCCTGAGTGACAAACTCTAGCTCCTGTAGTATCATTGCAATCATAGTGGCCTTCACAGTTGTCTCTCGCTAAACAATAAATGCTGCAGCCTGAAGATTTTTCGTAGTAATGTACATCGCAGTAAACCTTAACTGCAACAATCAATCTAACAAACAGAATAAAAAGAGGTAAAGTCCTTTGTTCTATCTAGAGATAGTGCATGATCAAACTAATTACAAATACCGTAAACACAATCATCAATCAAATCATGTATTATTTGGAGTTGGATATTGAATTATCCTTATAACCAACATACCTTTTCTAAAACGTAAATTTCATGAAAGCTTTACATAGATGCAAAGCTGAAGTGTTTCTACTCGTTAGTCTTGTTTGGATGTTTCTAGTACATTCAGTTTGATCATGGACAGATGAATGGCTCTTCGTCTGTAGACTTTGCCATTGATTGTGCATGCTATGTTAATGTGACCTTCAAAATATACCATTAATATCATTAGGATTCTGATTCGCACCAAGCTATATTCACGGTCTATTAATATATGCCTGTTAGCATCTTCTTTAAATTACAAGACCCCAGTTACCTTGGCAGTTGAAAACTATAATATCATTAGAGAGTTCCGAATCCAATCTATTTTTCCCTTGTGTGCCTCGGAATAGAAGTTCTAGAAAGATGGCGTAATACGAATGCCTAGTGCCACAAAATTAATAATCTCAAAGACGAATACAGTTGGTGTATTAATTTTGAAGATGGACACTACAAGTTGAAATTACTCACAGCGGTGTTCCTACTCTAGTCAGGTTTACAATGTCTTCTATTGCCAAAGCTGATGTTGGATCGGGACTACGCCAGTAATTGTACTTGTATTTATTAGCTGCACCATTAGCCCAAACTTCAATCTTGAACCTAAATCCAGTCTATGGAAGATACAAAATGAACTTTAAAAAAAAATAGCAATACCCGGGCAACCGTCACCTCACGGTTATAACGGCAACGAAATTGGCTGAATATGTAATTTGTATTTCATGTCTGTATATTATATGTGATTGCGAATTCTTTCTTACCATAATAAACGTCATTGCTTTTCTTTGCTCACTCCTTTCACCTGCTTGCGAAATTTAGAAACTGGGAAGTTGATATTCGGGCTGTGGCGAAAATGGCCTCAGCAAACTGTACGGATTATCATGTAGGCCTATGTAAATGCAGACATTCGCATCGATGACCATACTGGTATTGCTACTCCCCAAGGGAATGAAGATGGTGCACATTGTGCGTGAATGGATCAGATCACCGGGGTAATCATATTTGTAAAGCGCTTAGAGACGTTTTTCGTATTAAGCGCTATATATAAATTTCAGATTACTACTATTATAATCATGATTATTATTATCATTATCATTTTCTCATTATTATTATTATAATTATAATCATTATTATTATTATTATTTTTCACTATATATTATCCATTATTCTTATCATCATTATTACTTTTTTTCTAAATGTACTCACCGACCATGAGTCAATAGTCAATACAATAGGGTTGTCTAGATTGCTGGCTAGAGATGACGGGAAGGAGTGATCATCGTTGCTTGCATTCAGGGGGCGTATTTGAAATTTGCCATATGGACAATCGGTCATATCTCCATGCCTGAGTAAAGACAGATATTAAAGGGAAGGCTAAACATGTTAGAAAAATGCAGTGAGATGGTAAAACTTGATCATTGCAGTTCCAGTGAGTATAGAAACTTCGTGTTTAGACTGTAATACTGGGTCGTCGATGAACATGATGAAGTGGTTAAATGAGCATACACATTCAGATGTATAGGAGTTCAATTATATGCTGTGATACATTTTATTCAACGATAAAAAGAGAGTGACTTTGTGCCTTAGAAGTAAATTCTTTTCTTAATTCTTTATATATTTGTCTCCAATATAGGGTCTTCTATTCAAACTTCAGCCGTATGAGTATTACAGATACTAATTTCATAATACAAAATTATAATCATAATAATAATATTTTAAAGTCCACTCCAAATTTTATTAAGTTAAACCGAAAATGGAAATTCTTTTTGCTCATCGCTCATCATCATCATTATCATATAACCATCAACAAAAGTTATCGGTTAAAAACGATGTTTCTTCGCTGCTTCGAATAAAGGTCGGTACTGTTCTCGATTAGGTTGATGCACTTTGAAATATCTTTTTTGTGATACCCTGTATGTAAATAAGATTGTCTTTCGATTAAAACAGGTGTTTGGATGAAATCTGGAAAATGTGGTGACTATTATAGCGATAAGACAGAACTAAATGCCATCATAAATCTTCTTACAAACTGACGACATCGAAGCAGAGATTGAACCCGAAAAGTTCTATCTGACCGGTGTTTCCGAATTCTACCAATCTGAATGACACTTTCACCCTGCCATGGATCTGTTATGTGAGAGAAAAGATAAAGGCACAGTTTTACACGTGAAACAAATTTCGGTTGTAAACACAACAAAGAATAAGTAAACAATTCCTAGCTGTGATACAATTACAGGTTCAACTCTCATTGAGGTTCATCATGCAGACGCTTGTTGCTCATTTTCTGCATGATTATTGCGTACACGACAAAGTTGATTAATACGTGCGTTCGAGCCTATACGAGGCGCGGTTGAGGAATGCACGGAGAGGCTGCAGCACTTTCCTCCCCCTTCCCATAATTTAAAAGTATTAATTAATATATGAGATATTGTCATTTCTAATTTGGGCAATAGTCACCTTATCAGGCAGAGATTGGTTTTATACATATTATGAATTTAAATATATCTTTTTGTTTTAGATTTTCAGTCTTATTATTTTCGTGTTTTCCAAACCATTACTTGGGTACACGACTTCAGGAAGATGCGATTATGATTAACAGTGTGATTTGCAATAAATATCCCACTCTTCCTTGGAATTTTGTGAAACCAAATGTTTCTTTCAGTATACATGATCAAGTGAAAAGGAAAGAGTCGCTTCCAATACAGCAGTTAAATTGTGCATTAGAAAACATTTCAATAAAATGGAACAACTGTTTGAAAATATATACAGATAGATCCAAACTTGATGATGGTCTAACAGGTACAGCATTTTATATTTCAAGATTTAAGATAAGTAGAGGTATATAGAACCACCCAAGTAAATATTATGACTGCCGAACTGATAGCGATCATCTTAGCCTTACAATGGATAGACGACTATCTTTTAGTATCTGTAGTAATATAATCAGATTAGATGTCAGCCCTGTATAAAATTATTAAGGATATGCGAAATATAGTATAATTATAGAAATATCGGAGAAATCGACACAATTTAGTGCTTTTGGTATAGACATACAGTTTGAGTGAATACCTGCGCATTGTGAACTACAGCGAAACGAAAGAGCCGACAGCTTAGCTAAACAAGCGACTCAAAATGAATATAATAACTGTACCACGGAATAGACCTGAATAATCACATGCGTCATTTTTATCAGCAATTATGGCAAAATCAGTGGGAAACAATAGATAAAGGAAGATTCCTATTTCAGATCCATCGATATAATACATCAAGACTTATTAGCTTATCTGGATTTTGTAGAAAAGATGAAAGATTATTACATGAGAATGGGAAAATGCAAATTCAATTGTTGAAATTCAGTATTATTAAACATGAAAATGGCTTTTTAGTGAAACAATCGAACATTATTCAATGGTCTGTAAGAAATACATATGAGAGAGGAAAAAATTGTTTTTAAGGTTGAAAATTATTTAAAAAAATGAGTGAACATAATTTATTGAGGAAAGAAGATCATCTAATAAAAGCCACAGACAGATATCACTCATTGTAGCTGGTTAGTGATAACTGACTTTGCCAAGGTGATGTAAAAACAATAAACGTATTATATTGAGCGCGTGCACCTGAGAAGGTTGCCCCTCCTTGCTCTTACTTTGAACTCGAATTTGATGTGTTTTTCTTTAAGATTATCTTGCCATTATTTTGTGTAACCAAGTTTTGTGGAGATGACAAGGATCGTGCTGGACAATAGTTATGATCTAGTGAAGTCATCTATGGAACTCATTTCCAGTTTTTCATGTTTTTGGAAACTGACTCTTTGATTTTGAGTAGCCATTCTACATACCACATACTACATATAGCCAGTGGTCAACATTGTACACTGCACTTCATCTACTAGAGGATTATCTACCCATGTGAAAGGAAACCCTTCTATTCACTGCTACCAATGTGAAAGGGGCTTTGCGATGACAATGCATTTGTTGAGGTATTTAACCCTTCTTAGTTTGACTTTATCTTTGTTCTGCTCATTGAATCAATGGAAAGACCCTTCATGGACTTGCTATACATCTTATCATGAATGTGGCAGTGCATTCCCTACTACTAAAGTAAAAGTACTCAAGTACTTTGGAGCACATTTGCCATACTACTCGAACTGTACATCAACTTTCCAGATATCTCTAATAAGTTGCGGAGATGTCGACCCCAATCCTGGCCCACCCCCTGAGGCTAATAGACAAAAGTTATATGTGCCACCGTCAGAATGTAACTTAACTATTCCAGCAGATCACCAGTACCATAGATATAGAGCTGCATACAGCAACACACAGAAGGTTTTACTGGATTATGATGTCTGGAATAGAATCCATAGCCTGGGAATCGCACAAAAGCGCAAAACCCATCGTGGTTCTAAGGGTCAATCAAGCAAAAGGAAGAAAAATATGCCTCCTACCGATTATACTGATATTGAATGTGAACACAATCCCTCCTTTCAAGAAGAATGTGTAACTGTAAGTGAGTTTGAACAACAACAGATTCCAGTGATCATCCGCCCCCGTATACATCAGATGAAAAATAGAGATATCCGATACTTGATACATGAACTTGGGATACCATTTAATGAAAATCGGGAAGTAATAACCATTCAAAGAAATATGGTTCCACACTCAAACTCCTTTACTAACTTTGCAATTTGGAACGCACGTTCAGTGAAGGCCCGCGGAAAGTCTACTGCCATATGTGACTTTGTGATATCGAAACAGCTCCATATTTTTGCTGTCACGGAGACTTGGCTTACTAACTCAGATCGTGATAATCGTGCTCTTGCCGACATTAAGACAACTCTGCCGAACTTTGAATTCCACCACTCTCCTCGTCTTAGCGGAAAAGGAGGTGGGGTTGGTGTTTTGCTACATAAAGGGTTCAAAGTGAGTGTAAATCGGGAATTCACCTTTGAGTCCTTTGAGCATATTGACCTGATGCTAAGGTCATCTGGATCGACGGATCTTCGTCTTGTTGTCATCTACAGACCACCGTCCTCAGCTAGGAAGAGAGAGACTTTAAGTACCTTCTTCAATGAATTATCTACTTTGGTTGAGGTGCTCTGCATCAACCATCAGAGGCTGTTGATAGTCGGTGATTTTAATGTTCACGTAGATGACCCGAATAATGTTGATGCTCAGAGGTTTCTCAGTCTTTTGGATGTGGCTAATCTTCACAACAACATAAAGGGCCCCACGCACTCCAGTGGTCACACACTTGATCTCGTCATATCTCGAGATAGTGATGATCTTGTGTTGACATCATCGACTGATTCGTCTCTACCCTCTGATCATCGGTCTGCAATATGTGGCTTGTCGTTTGCACGACCGCTTCCTGTCAAACGAAAAGTGGTCCTAAGGAAATACAAGGACATTGATCAACAGGATTTTCAGAAGGACATTAAGAAGTCACAACTATTCACAGATTCTCTGGATGAATGTGGTGACCTTGCTGACCTATATAACGAGGAGATGCAGAGGTTGTTAGATCAGCATGCACCGCTCGAGGAGAAGGAGTTCATCCTTAGACCGCAAGCTCCATGGTACTCGGACGCCCTCAGGAGATCCAAGCAAGAGCGGAGAAGAGCTGAAAGGGCAATTTACAAATCTGGCCTTCAAATTCACAAGGACATTTACAAGGAGAAGTGCAAGTCCTATTTATTTCTTCTTCGTCAGACAAAAGAGGACTACTTTCTCAAGAAAATCGATCATCGTGATCAACGAGGCTTGTATCGAATGGTTCGGACTCTCTCATCACCACATGCTTCTAGCCAGATACTGCCATGCCATGACTCTCCTGGCCAGCTTGCAGAGTCGTTCTGCAGTTTCTTCGATGAAAAAGTCAAGCGTATACGGCAGGAGCTAGATGCATCCATCTCTGAGGACCTGTCAGTTCCAGTCACAGATCGGTGCTCCTCGTATCTGACTGAGTTCCACACAGTGTCTGAGGATGAATTAGTCAAAATCATCAAGGGAACATCAAATTCTTACTGTGATTTGGACCCGATACCTACGTCTCTACTTAAGAAGGTGATATCTTGTCTGGCCCCAGTTCTTGTCAAAATAGTGAATACCAGCTTACAGAAAGGAGAGGTGCCTGCATGCATGAAACATGCAATTGTCCAACCTAGACTTAAGAAAGATGGTCTTCCTCATGGTGATGTATCGAGCTATCGGCCTATAGCGAATCTCAGTTTTGTTGGAAAGCTGGTGGAGAGGGTCGTCGCCAGGCAGATCAGGGAATACCTAGCTGATCATGATCTCCTTCCTAGCGCCCAGTCGGCATATCGCGAACACTTTAGTGTTGAGACAGCGCTTCTCAGGGTCCAAAATGACCTCCTGATGGCTCTAGATGCTCGGCAGGATGCGGTTCTGGTGCTGCTAGATTTTAGTGCAGCATTTGATACGATTGACCATGATCTGCTGCTTGAAAGAATGGAATCCTACTTTGGAATCAGGGGAAGGGCTCTTCGATGGTTTTCCTCATACCTGGAAAACAGAACGCATGTTGTTATGATAAAAAATGCCTCTTCGCAGACCTACCATGATAAGCATGGGGTTCCACAAGGATCCGTCATCGGGCCCCTTGCCTTCACAATGTACACAGCGCCAATGGAAGACATCATAACATCTCATGGTGTAAATGTAATGCTTTATGCGGATGACACGCAAATGTATATCGTGTTCAAGCCTAGTGAACGTGAAGAATAGTTAGAGAAGCTGAAAGCCTGCATAACTGATGTGAAGATTTGGGCAATGAAAAACAAATTGTCTTTGAATGATTCCAAAACTGAAGTTATCCATTTCACATCTAAGTTTCGTCGAGATCCTACCCTATCTAGTGTATATGTCGGTGACTGCCACATTAATCCTGTGCCAGAAATTTGGGGGTTATCTTTGACCAGCACATCACCTTGAAAGAACATATAAAAACTGTTTGCAAATCAGCAATGGCAGGAATCAGGTGCATCAGTAAAATCAGATGTTTCCTCTCGAAGCAAGGTGCACTCACTCTGGTGCATGCATTTGTGACAAGCAGATTAGACTCCTGTAACAGCTTGTTGTTTGGACTTCCCGCAATTGATATTCACCGGATCCAGATGATACAGAACATTGCAGCGAGACTGGTCACTCGCACTCCATACCAACAAAGTATAACTAGTACTCTTAAGAAACTACACTGGCTTCCTGTAGATAAGCGCATCATATTCAAACTTTTGTTAATTACATTTAAAGCACAACATAGTTCTTCTCCTTCATACCTGACTGATTTGCTCAAACAATACCACCCACCCCGAACCCTCCGTTCAAGCAATCAAGCATTACTTTGTGTACCAAAAACCAATACTATATTCTATGGGGGCAGATCATTTGCAGTTGCTGGACCAAACCTTTGGAACAATCTCCCCAATTTCATACGACAGGCACCCACTTCTGCAACATTCAAATCTTCACTAAAAACGCACCTCTTTGGCCTTAATTAGTTTAAACTATCCTTACTTATACGTTTCTTTGTTGTTTTTGTTTTTGACCATGTTAGCTATCTCTTTATTATGTTATTTACTATGTTAAGTTAGTCATTTTAGTAGTATAAGATTTGTATATTTCTCTGTGTTGATTCCTTTTATGTGATTATATATATGCTTGTACAGCGCAAAGAGAAACTTATGTTTATTTTGCGCTATATAAATATTGTATTATTATTATTATTAAAGAGCAAATTGTATTTTAAAAAATGTATATTATATTTAGGTCTATGCACCAATGTTTATTTTGTATTTATATTATTTCATGTTCACACCATTGATTGAATGGAAACTGTAAAACTCATTGGCGACCATTCGTGGAGCAATATTGAGAAAAAAAAGTGTAACCCTCACATGACTGAATCAATAGTTGAGCCAGAGAAAAAGAAACAGCGCCATCTAATCATCATTGATGACTAACTCGATGAACATTGAAGCCAGGCGGGAAAAAAAATATTTTCAGATTGGACAGCCCGAAAACCAAACAACAACAACAACAACAACAACAACAACAACAACAACTATTGTAACAAGCAATAATTAAAAAGAGTTTATTTCAAGCTACTTTATCACGATCTCAGTCGAATTTCAACCATAACTCTTTTAAGGCAGTGTTCATTTCTTCCATTACACGATCACAAGTCCAGATTCCTTTCGTTTTTATATATTTTTAATTCTTCAATCATCTATGTCCGAGCGAATCCCACACAGAGCCCGGTGTCTCCACTCATCGCGCAATCCCCCAAAACAATCGTGTTATAGCTTGAGCCACTCCCGCCACCCATCCTCTCCAAGCGCTATAGTTCTCCTTAGAACTATAAGCTAAGAAAGATAACCAGCAGTCTTTTTCAAGACTACACCAACAGTCCTTTTCAGGACTACACACCCTCAAGAAAGATTACCGAGAGTCCTTTTCAGGACTCCTCAATCCTCCCTCTCTCTCACATGGTGCACCCGCAAGCCTACTGTATAATCGTGTTATTGGGCTCTAATTGGGCAAATCAACAAGGAGGACATGAATAAGCATAATGACGTCGTGTCAGTTTAACATGAATATTTATGTTCTTGACCGCGTGCATATACACACGTACGTGCAGATCGATCGAGGTCATGTATGAAGGCGGCACCTGCAGCACAGTGGCGCAGTCAAATCAGGGGCAAAACTTGACCATTGATATACAGTAATTGTATTGTCTCTGGTTGTGCGGCAGTAGTATTTGAGTGTGAAGTATATTTATAGAGTTTTTATTTTAATAACGTGTTTATCCAAACTTGGCGATTCTTATTATCGTCTTTGTAGGCTACTCCAAACAAAGAGCAAGTGGTCAACTTGGTCGCCGGTCAACCCCCCCCCCCCCCTGCAAGACGTGCCTGCCAGCCTACAGCCTTACCTCTGTACGTGCCCGAGGAAAAAGAAGTGTAATAAGACATATATGGCTAGTGTTATACATGTATATCGAATATCCGAGAGAAACAGAATGCAATAAATCTTCCTAAAATACATATTAGTTTCAAAAATATAAATTCAACTTCTTTTCATTGATTTTCTTTGGAGTATATAGGCCTACGTGTTTTACTTAGTCAAAACATCACCTGCATGAAAATGTGGCCGCCTACCTCCACATGACTGTGCCCGAGAAGAGGGGGGGGGGGGTAATAACCCCCGTACAAACTAGGGGTTTGGTGGGTTCGCGTGAACACCCCCCCCCCAAAAAAAAAAAAAAAAAAAAAAAAAAAAAGAAGAAGATAATAATAATAATAATAATGGTGCTCCATAACCCCCCCCCCCTCCCCGTTGAGCCCCCCCCCCCCAAAAAAAAAAAAAAAAAAATAGTGCTTACTTATCTTAAGGTAGGCCCAATACATGTATGGAAATAAGTAATTTGGAATCATAGTAATTAATAACATGAAAGAATGTTCTGTAAATGTTGAAGATAGCTTTCATTTCTACTTTGCTGTTGCTTACAGTGAGATGAAATTGAAATGTATGTGTCAAACCTAGACAAAAGAGAGAATCCATTGTGATGGTTGTGCATGATGTTTTGAAACAAAATAATGCTATGCGGTTGGAAGAAGGTTAGCAAAGAGGAACTTTTTCGAAACGAAAGTTTGTTTTGTTTGCTTATGGATTAATGGCTGTATATTCTATGAACTTGTAATGGATTTCTGTAAAGAACTTTGGAAATATAAATACCGAAAATACACTCTAAAGAAATACAACCTAGCGATAGAGAGAGTTTAGTTAATGTTCATCAATGTACTCTTATTACCGACATTATGTCCTGGGATTTATTTTATTACATATTTAGGCAAACAGTGTAAATCTAAATATTGTATTACGTCAAAGTATTGGATTTTTAATCCTTTCCACTGAATACGTTATCTTTCACAAATAATATAATTCATTTGTTTACTTTTAGCACCCTCCCCCCCCCCCCCGTAAGAAAAAAAGAAGACAAAAATACCATTATAGGGAAATTTTCACTGAACTGCAAACCTGCCAAAATGAAATAATTATTTCTCAGCATTGGTAACAAATAGAAACGAGATGAGAATGAATGAACGCCATGGCGACCAGAAGTGCAATGAGTCGTGCACGACATACACATATCATCATTATCCATTTAATGAGCCATGGCATGATCGAACACCGCTATTAGTATAATCGTTGAAAATCTAATTACTTCTACTATGATTAGGATAATTAGGTGATCAAAAACTGATGAATGCAGTGTCGAGGAAGAGCAAGTATATAATAATGGAGGAAAATTTATGTGTATCAATTATTCAAATACATTTTCTGCCATTCGATGCCAATATGTAATGAAAAAAGGACCCCCCCCCCCTCAAAAAAAAAAAACAGGGAAAAAATATAAAGAAAAAGGCCTCCATAGTTTACGACGTCACTCTATCATTAACATTTTTTCTAAACATGACAATGATGAAGCTCGATTCATCTGAAAGCTAATACTAATATCAAATATCAAATTATTCATTCACGAAAAGACATGCATTTAAACTGAGAAAAAAAAGAAAGAAAGAAGAAAATGGCCTCCAATAAAGGAAGACCCACGTGAAGAAGAAGAACAAAAGATGACCAAAATACAAATTAGTTTCACAAATATGAGTTCAACTTCTTTTCATTGATTTTCTTTGTATTATACGTGTTTTACATTGTCAAAACATCACCTCCCTGTAGATGTGCCAGTCTACCTCTACATGTGCTCGAGGAGAGGGGAGGGTAATAAGGCATATAGCTAGTGTTGTATATCGAATATCATATACATGTATGATAATAATAAGATATTTTTATACCGCAAATTGCATAATACCTCTTAACATTTTAGAAGGAAAATAGTTGATAAGTAAAGGAAACAGAGTTAGCATTACAAATAACATCTAATTAATCAACATTAAAACTTTGTAGATAAAAAAATAAAACATGTACATAACTACAAATCACTTGCAACCCAAATACAAATATTTCATAAATTAATAGTATCATACGTTAATCTACAAAATATTAAAGGCGAAAGGGCAGAGGGCTATTCAGGAAAAAGACTTTATACAGAGATGTGTATTTAAATAACTAGCATTGCGATTTTGAAGGGGGGAAAATTGTTCCAAAGAAATGTAGCTGCATACACGTAAGAACGTTGACCGTAGGTCTATTGTTTGTAAGAATAAATGTACAGGATGAAATAAAGCTTCCTCGTATACAAGTTTCACACATCAATTAAACATCTTTTCATTGATTTTCTTTGGAGTGTACGTGTTTTAAGTGTTCAAAACACCACCTCCCTGTAGATGTGCCCGCCTACCTCTACATGTGCCCGAGGAGAGGGGATGGTAACAAGCCATTAAGCTAGTGTTGTATATTGAAATAAAGCTTTCAAGTATACAAATGGGTTTCACAAATATTAATTCAACTTCTTGTCATTGATTTGCTTTGAAGTATACGTGTTTTCACCTCCCTGTAGATGTGCCCGCCTACCTCCACTAGTGCCCAAGGGGAGGGTATAGATAATAAACCATACAGCTAGTGTTGTATACAATGTATTGAATATCCATATGTAAAGCTTGAAATAAAGCTTCCTAAGATACAAACGAGTTTCACAAATATCAATTCATTTTCTTTTCATTCATTTTACTCGAGTATACGTGTTTTTACGTATTCAAAACTTCACCTCCCTGCATATACAGTGTGAGTCAAAAAAAAGTTTACACCTGTAAATTACTAATTATTTTAAAATCATCTATGAACAGTAAATTATTATACATCTTATGAAAGAGTGTTTTATCCCGAATCATTTAGTATCATTTTGTATGGTATGTGTTCACGCTTGGATGAACAGGAGGTATTGTTTGTTTGTTTGCTTTTATTTCTGCGTTCAAAATAATACAATACATAATATAAAATGTGTTTACAAAGATAATATACAAAACAATTCATAAGATAAACAATATAGTCATGATACATAATGAATACAAAATAAGGAAGTGAGCTTAAACTTTTTGTATAGATCATTATATACGCACATATACATACATATACATATATATATACATATACACAGCACATGCATACATACATACACATATACACCTATACATACTCTCACATATAATATAATATAATATAACACATATAATTATAATCCAATCAATGAACGCAGGAGACCGCCATCGTGAGCGGTAAGGCTTGAAATTGATGGCGGCCTCATAAAAAGATTCGTGACTGAAATTGATATTTACTGGTCAAGTGGGTGCATTACAGGTGCAGGTGCTGGTGCTGTATGTAGCAGTTGAGTAAAATGAGGATATTGAATGACGAATGTGAATATTTTATGTGAATATTTTATGTGAATATATTAATTTGGAGTATGGGATTCATAAGATTGAATGATATAGTGGCTTTCAAGGAGTATATGGTCGAACAAGATTTAATATTGTCTGAAAGATTATTCCAGATGTCTGGACCATGATGACGAATTGATTTAGAGGCAATTAACAGTCTTGGGTTTGTGAGATGAAAGTTTCCGAATATGCGAGTTGGGTAGGTATGGACAGAGCTATTGAACTTAAACATGTCATCAAAAGACGAAGGGAGCAGATTATTCATATACTTAAACATAATGATAGCTATTTGAATAGTATATAAGTCGGCAATTTTTAGTGCTTTTTGTTTAAAAAATAAAGGATCGGTGTGGGCCAAGTAATGCGATCCTGTACAAATGCGAATTGCTCTCTTTTGTAGTTTAAAAATAGGAGACAGCTTTGTAGAACCACAACTAGCCCAAACAACGTTACAGTAGGTTATATATGGGAGTACTAACGAATTATACAATAAAAATAAAGTTTTATGAGGTAAAATAAATCTTAACTTGGAAATTATTCCAATACTTTTTGAGATACTTATTATGATATGGTGCAGATGTTCATTCCAAGATAAAGTTTGATCTATGATAACACCTAAAAATCTAGAGTGAGTTTTCTGCTCTAATGGCATGCCGTCAATCTGTAAGTGAATTGGAGTATCAGTAATATGAGAATGGTGTTTAAAATAGATGAAGTGGGTCTTTTTTGTGTTCAAAGATAGTTTGTTAGCTTTAAACCATTGTGATACTTTGTTTATTTCATGATTTAATATGTTGTTTAAGGAAGTGAGATTTTTATGAGAAAAAAAGATATTTGTGTCGTCAGCGAATAATACAAAAGATAAAATGGAGGATGTATTAATAATGTCATTGACATATAGCAGAAATAACAGTGGGCCTAGAATGGAGCCTTGAGGGACACCACATTGAACTAAAAGTGAATCAGAGTCATAACCATTAAATGTGACATATTGTCTTCGATTTCTTAAATAATCTTTAAACCAAAGGAGTGATTGACCTCGTATACCATAATAATTAAGTTTTGAAAGTAAAATATCGTGATTAAGTGTATCGAATGCCTTACTGAGGTCACAAAATATACCAATGACATGTTCTTTGTTAGCTATGGCGTTTGTAATTTTATCATAAATTTGGATTAAAGCCAGGTTTGTTGAGTAATTTTTTCTGAAGCCATATTGATTAGAAGTTAGCAAATTGTGTTTGTTGATAAATTCATAGAGTCTATTATATACTATTTTTTCAAAATTTTTGGATATACTTGGGAGTAGAGATATGGGGCGATAATTCGTAATTTCATGAGGATTGTCTTTTTTGAAAATTGGATTGATTTTGGCGATTTTGAATAAGTCCGGAAAAACACCTTGTGATAATGATTTATTGAAAATGTGACTAAGACTAGAGGGTTAGCAAGTGGGTGGATTATTTCTTTTAAAAGAGACACACTAATGCTATCATGCCCGTGAGATTTGGAGTTGTTAAGAGAACGTGTAATATTGATAATTTCGGTGGGGTTCGTGGGGCTCAAGAACAGAGAATGTGGATTAGGTTGGGGGAGATATTCCGTGAAATGCGCATTTCGGCTATTAATCTTGCTTGCAAGTTCGGGTCCGATGTTTGTAAAAAATGAATTAAATGAGTTTGCATGAAGGGAAGAGTCAACTTTAGAACCATTTAAAGTCATATCATCAGTAGGTGGGGGATTTGCCTTAGTTCCCATTACCTCTTTGATGACTTTCCATGTTGCATTAGTATTTGAACTGACGTCCTTTATTCTATTAGCATAATACATTTTACGTGATATACGAATTAATTTTGTCAACTTGTTGCGATATAACTTGTATGTTTTTAAATTGGCTTCAGTAGGATTGTGTAAATGTGATTTGTAAAGGCGATTACGTGTCTGTATTGATTTCAATAAACCCTTTGTTATCCAAGGATGTTTGGGGGTTTTTCTATTATTTTTTACTTTACCTATGGGAATATTTTTTTCATAATAATGTTGTAATTTATTATTCAAGAGATTATATGATATATTCGCGTCAGCTTCATTGTATACATCCTCCCACCCCTCAATTAATAAGTCTTGCTTCATTAATTCAATATTACGTTTAGATTCTTTTCGATATGTACGTTGGTTAAATGATTTGGGGCATGGTAGTTTTAATTCACAAGTTAAAAATATTGGTAAGTGGTCTGAAACTTCAGAGCATAGAATTCCTCCTATCATTTTGTTATTCATGTTGTTATGTACGTTGGAAAAAATGTTGTCAATTTGAGTTGATGAATATGGGTTAATTCTGGTGGATTTATTGATGAATGAATGGAAGCCGAATGAGTACATAAGTTTCATAAAATTGTTTGAGTTATTATTGACGACTGAGGGTAAGAAATTGATATTAAAATCTCCAAGAATAAAAGTATGCTTATTTTCATTACCTATTATATAGAGATATTGCTCTAGTTCCTTATAAAATAAATCAAAATTAGAGCCTGGCGGTCTATAAATTAAACCTATGATGATATTCTTAAATCCTGTGTTTTCAATTTCAATGAATAAAGTCTCTGCATGTAATAGTTTCACATCGGAACGGATCTTAAATTTCAGTTTTTCAGCAATGTAGAAGGCCACGCCTCCGCTTCTTTTTCCTTTGCGATCTGCCCTTATCAACTTATAATTTGGTAAATTAAACAAATCTGGGGAATTTTCATGTAGCCATGTCTCGCTAATACCAATAACAGAGAATTTGAAATTGTTTAACGTGTGTAAGAGATTTTCAAAATATTCGAAGTTTCTATTCAGACTTCTTAAATTTGCATGTAAAAGGGAAATATCATTTGGAGTGCTATCAAACATGTTATTGAATTCTTGAGGTGTGTAGTATTTGCTATTGTATGAATTTTCTATGTAATTATCAGGAATAAAAGAGAGTGACTCCATCAGAAACGATAAAATGTAAAGTACCAGATATTATGTAAGGGATCAACTGCAAGCGTGCTTGTGGTGTAGGTGCGTTTGCAAGTGACTGAACGTGTGTTCGTGTGTGTCAGTGGTGCTGATGTGCAGTCAATATCAATACAAAGTTCATCTATAAAAATAATAAGACCCATCTTGGTCAGCATAAGAAAATCACTGGAAGCAGTAGAGCAGAGCTCAACCACCTAAGAACATGTATATAATAGTTGAAATCATTTACACATAAAAGAATAATAAATAAGCGGTCACATACAAATGAATAAGGAGCAAACCCAGGAATATGCTTTTTTTAATCATAAAGTTCAACGAAGCCATACGTTAAATAAGCTCAGGGGTGTAAACAATGTAGGAATATTGTTCATATAAATGTAATAAAGAAGCATGAGTGGATCAGGATCCACTCAGTGTATCCACTGAGTGTATCGGCCTTCAAAATTTAGATAAAATAAAATGAAAAATATGTATGTTTGTTTTTTGTTTGTTTTTTTGTTTGTTTTTTATTTTTTATTTTCCTATCTTCTGTATAATAGTTACTGTCATAACCAAAAATAGTATTCCTCTTGTAAACTTAAAGGTTAGCAAGGAGTGCAAGATATTACAAATTTGAGATTAAAGTAAGTACATAGCTACTGAGTGGTTACATACATTTCACATTGTATTGACCAGATTCAAATGATCGCCTTATACACCAGGTGTAGTAAAGTAATTCCACGTTCGTGTTGCCTAACATTTCAGAAAAGTAGAGGTACAATAACAATTAATCTTGCGTAGCCACACCCCCTATAATCAGAAACGTGGATGCATAATAGTATGTACATGCGTGTAAACAAGACTGATATGAAAAATACAGAAGTCTGTTACAAAACTCTATCAATCAGCATCGAAATACACGCCCAGTCGGGCGCTTCAGCAGAGTATCAGGATAAAATTATGATAAACAAGAGTGGAGTAGACACACCCCCTCTGATTAGAGAGTACATGATATATGCAGTGACGAAAGTTTGACAAGGGGTGAATGGTGAGGTAACTGTGAGGCCACAACAAACATTATTAAGATACCTGTACGTGCCAAGTCGGGCATTAGGAATTACAATTCAAGTAAATCGTATAAAATAGTTGAGATTGTGAACAATACAAAAGGGTAGATTGGGTCAGTCTTCTGCATTAAAGGCCTATAGTGCATGAGTTGCAGAGATAATTGAAAGGGGAAAAAAAAACGCAGGATATAGAATGCGATCCGCATTGTAGTAAGCACATTCAATAAATCAGTGTAATTTATTCTGTACGCTGTGGTATCATGGATCTACTACTCTGAATCAACACTTGTTTGCCCTCTC
Organism: Strongylocentrotus droebachiensis; assembly: GCA_035222895.1. Classification (NCBI taxonomy): domain Eukaryota; kingdom Metazoa; phylum Echinodermata; class Echinoidea; order Camarodonta; family Strongylocentrotidae; genus Strongylocentrotus; species Strongylocentrotus droebachiensis. The sequence continues at coordinate 3,360 of JAVYIG010003759.1, read as the reverse complement.
GAGTATATCAACTGAGTATCATAACAAAAAAGGATTGATCATGCGTGTATAGCCACACCCTCTCTGATCAGGCACTTGAATGCATGCTTGTTTTCATTGTAGGGACTGATTGGCCAAATAATAGAGTTTTTACAAAGCTCAGATCAATCAGCTTTGAAATACCCTGCATGTCGAGTATTTAGTAATGTATCAGTATAAGTGTACGTTAATCTCAAATGGAATAGCCACGCCCCCTGATCAGACAGCGCATGCTGTACATGGTGTATACAGGCACACAAATTGTAATTAGTATATTTAACAAGCCGATGTAATTGGTCATGCGTATTGTGAAATTAACCCATACCTGCCCTAACGAGCATTTTAGTTGAGTGTCATGATAGATGGAGATTAATCATGCATGTATAGCCACACACTTTTTTGACCAGGCACTTGGGTGCATGTGTGTTTTTAATATCAGGGCCGGTTTGTCAAATAGAAGACTTTGTTACTGAGCCATTGTCTGTTATAGAAAATATCCTTGAAATTCAGGAAGATTGTTTTGGCGCACGAAAGGGCGATCTTGGGAATACAATTTCACCTGCGCTATATGTATACAGCTGTTAAAATTTACAATCCCAACAATATGCTTACAGTTCTTTGGTCAAGAAATGCGGCAAATTAGTCTTCAAGTTGAATATCTACACACATTGAAAACCATCAAGCAGTCAAGAACGTGGATTTTATTTTTATCCTAAAGATAAAGAATACTGTGTAGGATGCTTTTCACAAAATTAGAAGTTAAAGTTATGTTCAACCCGACATTTCACGGGTGTAAACAATCGGGGATTTGTATGGGTGTAACGGTCTCTAACAATTAACATAAAGAAGCGAGAATACTAATTGTTTCTTTCTGTAGCTTTCTTAATTTGTGCAGAGTAATCATCATTTCGTATTCCTTAAAAGGTTTGTGATTTATTTAATATAGAAAATTAAGTACAACACTAGCAGATGGTTAAATACATTTCACATTGTATTAATCAGTTTCAAATGGTAGACTCATGCCCAGGGTATCGTGAAATCACTTCATGCCTGCATTGGCGAACATTTCAGGTAAAGTGCGAGTCATGTATGAAGTAGCCACGCCCTCCCTGATCAGACAAGTGGATACACATGTGCGAGTTTGGTACACATGAATGTAGGGCTGATTTGGAGATATCAAACAGCATTGAAATACCCGACTCGTCGGGCGTTTTGGTAGAGTACCCGAATAGGTGTATGTTAGTCATGCATGAAATAGCCACGCCTTCTCTGATCAGACAGAGCATGTACCTGGTGTATGCATGCACACAAGTTGTAATTAACATATTTAACAGGCTAATGTAATTGGGGATGCGCATTGAGATCAACCCATACCTGTCTAGTAGGGGTCCATGGATGGAGATTGATCATGCATGAGTGCAAGAGTGCTAACATCGATTAGCGCCAAAGTTGCTTATGTGATGTTTGAATGAAACGATTGGGATTTGGGTATTAATTCGGTCTTTGCAGATCCAAATAACATCCCTAACAAAATTAAAATCATGCCACACACATCAAATATCGAATATCAACGAACATTTGTGCGCGCGCGGGTATGTGTGTGTGTGACTTTGCTTCTGCAAAAAGCATGTGCAATGCATTTCATTTGAAACATTCAATTCATTCGCTCACTCCGCTAATCCCAACATAATACATCCTGTAGGCATCACTTTGGCGCAAGTCGATTTTTGCACTCTCGCAAACAATGCCTCCTGTTCATCCAAGCGTGAACACATACCACACAAAAATGATACCAAATGATTTGGGATAAAACACTCTTTTATAAGATGTATAATAATTTACTGTTCATACACGATTTTTAAAATAATTAGTAATTTACAGGTGTAAACTTTTTTTTGACTCACACGGTAGTGTCGTAATACATGTAGAGTATTGTGATGGATAAATGGATATCTTATACCATGCTCACATCTAACTGTACAATTCTCTGCGTCTGGTCCATGGCCGAGTTTGCAAAATAGCACAACAATGATATTACAGGCCCCTATATGCTCGGCATTGGTCAAAACTTCATGACTTTTCGGATTTAAACATTTGCATTATTGTTGCAAATGAGTGATTGATTGGTTGCTTTTATTCAAAGCATAATATATTTTTCAAATATTGACATATCTCAAGGTTATGTATGTATGGAAATAGATAATTGTGAATCATAGTAATTAATAACATAAAAGAATTTAATATAAATGTTTAAGATAGCTGTCATTTCTACTTTGCTGTTGCTTACAGTGAGATGAAATTAAAATTTGTGTGTCAAACCTAGGAAAAGGAGAAAATCCATTGTGATGGTTGTGCATGATGTTTTGAAACAAAAAAATGCTATGCGGTTGGAAGAAGGTTAGCAAAGAGGAACTTTTTTCCAAACGAAAGTTGTTTTTTTTTGCTGATGGGTTCATGGCTGTATATTCTATGAACTTGTAATGGATTTAAGACTGTAAAGAACTTTGGAAATGTAAACACCGGAAATACACTCTAAAGAAATACAACCTAGCGATAGAGAGAGTTTGGTTAATGCTCATCAATAAACTCTTATTATCGACATTACGTCCTGGGATTTATTTTATTACAAATATATTTAGGCAAACAGTATAAATCTAAATATTGTATAACCGTTAAAGGATTGGAATTTTAATCCTTTCCACTGAATACACTATCTTTCACAAATAATATAATTTATTTGTTTACTTTTAGCACCCCCCCCCCCCCCCCCCGCCCGTAGGAAGAAATGAAGACAAAAAATACCTTTTTAAAGGGGAAATTTTCACTGAACTGCAAACCTGCCAAAATGAAATCATTATTTTTCAGCATTGGTAACAAAAAGAAACGAGATGAGAAAAAATGAACGTCATGGCGACCAGAAGTGCAATGAATCGTGCACGACATACACATAATCACCATTATCCATTTAATGAGCCATGGCATGATCGAACACCGCCATAGTATAATCGTTGAAAATCGAATTACTTCTACTATGATTAGGATAATTAGGTGATCAAAAACTGATGAATGCAGTGTCGAGGAAGAGCAAGTATATAAACAATGGAGGAAAATTTATGTGGATCAATTATTCAAATAATTTTTCTGCCATTCGATGCCAATATGTAATGAAAAAAGGACCCCCCCTCAAAAAAAAAAACAGGGAAAAAATACAAAGGAAAAAGGCCTCCATAGTTTACGACGTCACTCTATCATTAACGTTTTTTCTTAACATGACAATGATGAAGCTCGATTCATCTGAAAGCTAATACTAATATCAAATATCAAATTATTCATTCACGAAAA